>JAMKCH010041993.1:0-41925 GCA_023653785.1 Ophioderma brevispina
AAGTAAATTGATTAAATCAACCATCCGTTTTCTTTCCATCTCTTAATATCAAAGTGGAAAACACAGCTGTTTGAAAGTCTCATTATTATGACAAAACCAGAATAAAACAAAAAGTATTGCTGGCAACACAGTTTTGGCAAATGATTTGGATTATTCAGTCCAATAACTACATCCTGTGTAAATTTTAAGAAATAATATGATTTTTTCCACATCTTTCTATGGAGAATGGGCGCTATAACATAGAAATCATGACATTTGTAGGCTTAATATGGCAAGATTCCCGCAATGGATTTGCCTGATTTTTGCAAAGATAATGGTTGGTATTCTGAAAGGAGACTAACTTTAGTCCTGGGTTTAAACCCGATTTTATTTTAAGTTTCCATTTTGGTTGAAAGACCTTAGCCCCAATACCACATCTGTAAAGTTTGACACTGATATTTCAAACTGTTTTGATACAAGAGCAAAAACGTGATTTTGTAAGCCCATAGAAAACTGTACATTTAATATTAGTTGACCAAAATAAGGCACTGTTTTCACTCATAACTTCCAAATCAAACACCTTAGTATTTGCAGGGTAAATGAAAAAAAAAATTCAGTATGTTTTTAAAACTGAGGAGATGGCATCCTCCATATTATGTGGAGGGCTATTCCACTGTGAGATGCTGTGACAAACTTTTTTTAGTCCTCAATGCAATTTCTACCACTACATGCAAAAAAAATGTAATTTTGGCCAAAATTCATTTTCTTTTCACCAAGAAGGAAAAAAAAAACAGTTACGAATGTTCGATTTTCACGCGGTCTTAGTCCGGCAAGTGTAAGGTCTGCGTAATAATAAACAAAATAAAATAAGAAAAATAAATAAGAACATTAATTACACAGAAGTCAGAGCATGTGCTCGGCATCTATTAAATAATCCTCTGTGTGATCATCACTCTGTTTAATCAAATGCACCTACTTATAATGAACCTAATAACACAGATTCCTATACACACACCAATATAGGGACCGGTACCTAAATCAATGTGGGGGTGCGCACGCGTGTGTTTTAGTGTAACAATTGAACAGGCTGTGTAAAAACAGGGATAAGCATAGAACTGACACAGAGCAATCTAAAAACGTACATACACACCATTTAATATGTTTTTTTTAATGCAGTACCACAATCAAGGTACCACAATTGTTGATGTAAAACTGATTCACTACCGGTACCTAAATTAATGTGTAGGTGAGTATGTGTGTGTGTGTGTATGTGTATGTATGTGTGTGTGTGTGCATGTACGCATGTGTGTGCATGCACGCATGTGTGTACATGCATGTTTCTCTCTCCATCAGCTACTATTGCATAATATATGCCCTATATCTGTCACAAATGGTCCTCTCCTTTAGACTCACGCCTAACTCTCACCTTGCAAGTGGTCCTTCTGCCCTTTCTCTTTCTCGCAGAGCCCTCATAATTTTGCTACTGGTCAGGCCTAGTGTTGCAAATGTACGGATCACTTGTAGTCTGACATACTCGCATGAATCAAGTTCCAACATCTCCAGGAGGGTACGGATGATGCGGTCTGATTTCATTCCGAGAACACCCTGTACGATTCAGAAAGATGTGCAAGTTTAAAGACACTGTATCAGTGATTCACTCGAAAGATACATATATATTTGAAATTTGCAGGAATAGTTAAAAAGTGAAGGCTAAGTCTGTAGGATCAGTGGCGGTACCAGACCTCTTTTTCTTGGGGGGGCCAAAGTGAAATTGGGGGGGCAAAGTGAAATATCAAATTTTGGAGATTTTCAACTGATTTTGGCTCAAAATCGCTGATTTTTGCCAAAAATTTGGTGATTTTTTGCCAAAAATTTGTCATTTTTCTTTCGGCCAGGGAGAAAACTGGGGGCATGAAAAAAATATAGAGGGGAAAATGCCCCCCCTGAAAAATTGACGGAAAAGGAAGAAAACACCAGTGTTAAAAGATATAAATCTCCATTCAATTGCGTGTTGTAGTAAGTGTCCGTATGGATAGTAATGGCTAAAATATCCGATTTTGTCCTTATTAGGTTGCTTTTAGACATCACTTGCAGGGCATGTTAGGATACCTATACTTGTTACAAAAATCTGATATTTGATGATTTTTTTTCAATTATCTGATTTAGCAAATCACTGATAGTGCCTTTAAGTCAATTTCAAACAGACCTGAACCATAGAGCTGACAGTGGATTTTTCCTGTACATTAATAAGGATTGTTCAAAACAACAAAATCAGTTGTAACTTACTGCAGCAGTAACAGCATGTGCCCTGGTGTCATCATCGTCATCTTCCAATCGTCTACAGAAAAGAGAAGTTTTGCCATTAAAGGTGCAACAATAGAGTTTAGGGCATCTATATATTGTGTCATATGTAGTGATTTCATAAAGATAAGAGGAGGAACCATGAAAGTTTTCATCAAGGTGAGAGGGAGAACATGAACTTTTAAATGAAGAAATTTAAAGGGGGATGGCCCGATTGAAGTATATGAAGTTTTCATTTTGATAGAATGGACTTCACCCCAAAACCCCATCTGTAAAGTTTCGCGCCGATTATTTCAATCCGTTTGATGTGAGTGCTAAAAACGTGATTTTGTAAGCCCATAGAGTACTGTGTAAAATTAAAGTAAAATTAAAGAGACAAGAATTTTCAAAATCGATATTTTTGCAAGGTTCTAAAGCTTTTATATACAAAAGCCCTCACCCGAAATGATTAAGACCAAATCAGCTTCCTTATGGGTAATCAAAACAATTTTGTAATTTAACGTAGCCGGCGACGTTAAATTCAGCAGACGACGAAAATGGCGTTTAACACAAGAACACGCACGCCGTTTGCATGTTTCCCACGCTATGCACACTGTTTGACCGGTCTATAACGTTTGTGGTTTTAATATCAGTGAGTACAAGTCAAAAATATTCATGTAATACACACATTTGTTGATTAAAGTTATGCAAAACTTAAAAGTTGGCCTACAAATTACCTGGATGTCTTTATCCTCATATCAATGTCCCTATCTGTTTTGGGGTATGTTATTTTTATGTGTAAAATTAGCCTTTTATCAAGGCTTTGATTATTTATTCAGTTTGTGTGAGTCCGCCCCTCCCTGGACCGCTCAAAGTTGAGTTGTAATCAAAGCCTTTTCGCAAATATTTCCTTTTCTTTGTTACTCATTGATTTTCGGGATATTTCTTCCGAAACTATAACGATCGTTGATTGCTCAATGATGATGTCATCGTTCGCTTAAAATAGTTCTAGAATACGAGTTTATTGGAACTGATCAATAACCATTCAATTATTGTTTTTTTTTGTAACCGATTCAAAACAGAGCGAATACAGGAATGTAATATGGCGAACACTGTTGTTGCCCCGGGTTGTTGCTGCGAAAACGGCCCGGTGAAAATCATGGTGGAATTATGCATCATGTTTTGTCACTGTGTAGGATCATGCCAGTCATGCCGGTGTAGGATTATTCGAGCTAGCTATACGCACTGTGCTGAGTATGACCAGAGATGGTATGACTATGAGCGTATTTGACATGTGTTTGAAGCTACGGCTACGTGTACTGATGTGATACGTTTACTATAAATGTGAATTTTCAGTCATTGTAGTGAACGATGTTGTATCGTAGTACACATAGTTTCAATGCATCTTGCAATAGCATCGTTCAGCCATGCCATTGTTCGGCCGAAAGTTTATGCCTTATTGTGCATTATGTTGGAGGTGCATTATTTGGAGGTGCCTTGTCAAACTCATGGTATTAAAGTTTCCCGAGGTAAGTTTCTTGTGTAGACTAGGAGGTGCGTGGCCCCTACTTCTCGGCATGAATTTTTGAACTTAACCTTCATTTCTGGCTGAATTTTGGATGTTCGTCCACAACTCATCATTTGCGTGGCAGGATATACGCGGGTCAGGATTCATCATTTTCAATTTATGTTCAAACTTGTCATGTACTGGGTGAAGTGGCAATTTTGACTGTTCACTGCAGTACGAATATTTTGATAAATACTTACGTATGGCCCTACGTCTACACTCTGGGCCATATTTTCTTGGACATACAATGCTCGCGTCGCTCGTGCGCGGACTGCATCTACTTTAACCCGGTGGTTCAGCGCCATTTTGGCGGTAAAGCGGGCGTACGTTCTAACTGTCCAAGAAATTATAGTCCAGAGTGTAGTCCTCATATTCAGTGTTTTGTTCAGGGAAGGTGGGAATAACTGTTTATCTGGGGGACTTTTATTTCTCAGATCTGGCTACAACTAGCCCATCGCCATCGCTCATATTATCGTACGGACCACGTCGCGGCGTGGCACTCGAAGCGTGTCAAGAACTTCGTCGATGATTTTTGTTTGAATTGTATGCTAAGAGGCCGGGCAAAAATCGATATGGTATTTTTGACATCGACGTCATCGATATTGACAAGTAATCTGAAAACGTTGTCATCGATGAAGTTGGGCATGTTACGATGATACATACTTGATTGAACACCATTATGCTTGCACAGGGAAATACTGACTTTTGCGCATAACGCCGTCGCTCCCGCTCCGTCGAACAAGTGCGAACTCGTATTACGCGATGCGTAAAATATGTCCCCAGCCTAATGTCCGCGATCATTACATACAATAACTCAACTACCACCCCCTCCCACACCCGCAACACTCCCCCCTCCCCAACCCCCCGCAACACACCCCCCCCCCTCCCCAAACCCCCCGCCCCTCCCCAAACTCCGCAACACCCCACCCCTCCCCGATAGCCCGCAAACAAACCCATCCCCTCCCCAACACTTACAACACCCCCCCCACAAATTAAAAAAACCCACACCCCCTCCCCACACCCGCAACACCCTCCTCTCCTTAAACACCCCACCCCACCCCTCCCCACCCCACAACCCCACCCCATTTCCTGAAAACACGAAACCCCTTCCCCAAATACCCGTACCGCCGTAACATGAACCCCCTCCCCAACCCCTGCCAAACACCACACCCCCCCTCCCCAACGCCCTGCAACACCACACCCCCTCCCCAACGCCCTGCAACTCCACACACCCTCCCCAATGCCCTGACACCACCCCACACCCCCTCCCAAAACCCCTGCCAAACACACACCCCCAACACCTGCACCACCCACCCCTCCAACACCCTGCCAAACACCGCAACACCCCACCCCAACCCCCACCCAACACCCCACCCCTCCCAACACGCCAGCACATCCGACCCCCTCTAAAACACCCCAGCACTCACCCACCCCCTCACCTATGACATAGTAGTCTAATGTAACGAAGGAATTTGCCTATCCAGACGTACCATTTCAGATTACAGCAATACGCATATTAATTAGATCATTTGCATAACTAACCGATCTATACAACTTTCAAATGCAAAAAAAGATGGCCCCCGCTGATAGCTTTCATGCAGCCCGCGAAAAAAAGGGAATTTTGCGTATCCGATGTTACCGTTCAAAAGTATAGCCAATTATGACTGATTGTGCTATTTTAATTAGCTCTTTGCTACTCAATTTGCCCGAAAATATGCCAAAATTAATCAGGTCGAGAAACTCTTCAGCCGCTTCTTCCACCAAGTTACATCATTAGGCCTACGGAACTCCAGAAAACTTGTACACAAGCTTTGTAGGAAAATGTTGTAAATTATGCAAATTAGAGACTTAATTAGCATATTTTAAGCCCAAAATCTAATCAGGTGAGAACTCATCATTCCGCTTCTTCCACCAAGTTACATTACTGTGGCCTTACGGAAACCAGTAAATGGTATACAACTGGGTATGACATTTTTATCAAGGACGACGGACGAACGGACGGACGATGCACTCATTTCATAGTCCCGTTCCGAACTCGTTCGGCGGGGCCAAAAATAGCAGCATTTCTTCTTTTATGATACCAACATTTGACCACTTCCGGTAAAATCGGGGTCCCTGGCAACAAGGACTATTAGCCGATGGGCCATGCGACCTAAAATAAAAATCGGGAACAATGTAAAATTTCTTGAATGGAAGGCTAAGGGGGAAGTGAAAGTTGAAACCTTATACCTGGCCAGAACTATAATTTCTTGACCGTATTTGGATGCAGCATGGTAAAATGTCTTCAGTCCAAGCAAGCCTAGTCTTATGTCAGTGGTGACTGTGACTCATGTGTTATGAATTCATACAGAATCTATCCCTTGCTTTAAAGTGGCACTGGCACATTTTCACAAAAAGTGAAAATTTCTTTCAATTGCTCTCAAATGATAGTCTAGGACATTGCAAGAACAAAGATAATTTACACATAAAAATAACATACCAAAACACAGATAGCGGAGGTTAATAAGAGGTTAAAGGTGCAACGAGAGATTTTGAGGACATCCATGTAAGGTGTCAAATGCAGTAAGTTCAATAATAGACACTAAATGATTTCTACCTTGTATTTGGTACAGTTTATCTTAAAAGTGAGGAAAAAGGTGATTTTTATATGCTTATATTTCAATAGAAAAAACATAGGCCGGAATTTGTATTGCTCTATACAAAAATAGAAATTTCACAATTTTTGTACCAAAGAACCCAGTTCTCAGCTTAATCCTCAAGATGGTTATGTTTTTGATATAAAGCTTTAAAACCAGTGGCGACGTATTCAGAATTTCACAATTTTTCGGGAAACCTGTTATTGAAATCTCTCGTTGCACCTTTAAAGACATCTAGACAATTTGTAGGCTAAGTTGTTTAAGTTTTCCATAACTTTAATTCAACAATGTGTCTACCACGATTATATACACTCGTAACTCACTGATATTAAAACCACAACGGTTCTTGTGTAAACGCCATTTTCGGCGTCTGTGAAGTATAAGGTCTCCACGGCCCGTCGCTAATAGCCTGTACCCAGAAGTCCCAGATTTTAACAGAAGTGCGTCAACATTTGATCAGAAGAATAGCTATTATTTTTCTCATTTACACTGTGAAACTTAGAGACAAAGGATGTTCGGTTTGAAAGTTATGAGCGAAAATGTGCTCCATTGTGGTCGACCAATATTAATTTTTGCACAGTACTCTATGAGGCTTAAAATCACTTTTTAGCTCTCGCATCAGATGGATTCAAATATCAGCGCGAAACTTTACAGATGTTGTTTTGGAGTGAAGGCCATCTATCAAGGATGAAAACTCCTTATCCTTAAATCGGGCAACCCCCCTTATGTTCAACCAGCGACATTAATATAAAATTGTTCTGTTTACCCATAAGGACGCTGAGTTTTTCTTAATTCCTTTCAGTGATGGTTTTGTAAAACAAAAAATGCTTTAGCAACCATGCAAAAATATCATTTGAAAAATATTTTTAGTTTTTTGCTTTTTTTAATTTTGTCATTTTTTAAGTTATCTTTTAATATTCTGTGAAAACCCCAACTTCTTTCCACCAAGAATACCACTCTGTCTCTCATACCCAGAGGCTTTAGTTCCACTGCAACCTCTTGGCCTCACCTCCTGCAATACACAAATAAACATTGAAGGTTTATTTTCGGTACTTTAGTATCCTACGACTACTTCGCATTCCTACTGAAGTCCGAATTTGATTAAGTCTGAAGATGCAATCCACTACTAAACCAATTAATAACGAATATGGATTTAACTTTTTCGCTTTTGGAATAGGCAAACTGTGAGTGATCGCGCAGACCTCATATTTTGTTTATGTTTTGGCAAATTTTCCAACATTTGTAAAAACAACATTTGCATTTTGCCCCACCACTGTCAAATTTTGTTTGCTTGTGTGTGTTTGTTTTTGCTTTGCCTTTTCACATCTTCTGTGTTTTTCGACATTTCATATCAGGTAGTCTGCCTTTTTACTCGCTTATCTTGATATTATATGGTCAAAACCCGTATATCCTTTCCCCCAGCGATCGCGATTCTAATTATCCATAAGTTGATTGACATATTGGTTGATGACAAGTATGCTTTTTGTTTTGCAAGCAGATATAAATTGGTAACAATTTGCACCTCTCTGCACCTAAACAATCCGGCAACATCAACCGTGATATCATCTTCGGTAGGACTTCGGTATGGTGTAAACCGACTTTTGTAGTATCCTTTAATTCACTTACATTCAGTCTAATTTAGTTGGCATTGTCTAGGGAAAACATTTCAAATGAATCGCCACTATTTGATTATTGTACTGCATATAATTAACTACTAATATAGGTTTCCAGTTTTTTAAACTTTTTTTCATTCAATTTTCATATCAATCGTTAAGTTGTTTTTCTCCATGAACACCGAAATGTGCATTTTTAAAAGCAATTTTGTCTTTGGTCAATTATATGAAAAACATGTGATCATAAATTAAACTTATTTCATGGCAATTTCGTCAAGACCAATTTAATTTTGTCGTATCCATGGCTCCTCATCTGAATGTACAAGCAATTTCGTCTTTGGTCATATACTTCACTTTTTAACTCAGCAAGACAGAGTGTATTATCTTTGCTCCAAAGAAAAATAAAGACAGTTCAAAATTTTTTCAGTTGAATGTTTCTGTGCACAGAATCAAAAGCGGAACTCTGTTAATTACTTAGGTGTAACAATTGACCAAACTGTATCTGGGGAAGCTATTGGTAATTCTAAGTCATTAAAAAGCTAACTCCCGGATAATTCCTGACCAAATTATAATTGTCTGAATCAAAATTGTCGAAAATTCTTTGTCCGCCTCTCATTCATGCATTTTGATACTCTGTGTTCACTTGGTATCTGGTCTTAGTCTAGGCTCAACATAAACTTCAGTCACGCACAGAAAAGGGTGCGTTTTATCTGAACTTGAGAACCCCGGGCACATGTTGGTCAACTGAATTGCCAGTTTGAATTTTTTGAATTGGATTGTAGGGTCAATTTTTTAAGTTGTGCCATGTGCATAAAATTGACAATGATTCTTCCGCCCCTTATATGTGTCAGTTTTTTACCAAACCTCTGAAATTCATAACTACAATACTGAAGGCTGCCTTTTTTAATTTGTTCATGTAACCCAAAAGCAAAAGGCTGTCTGCCTACCACTTTCTATTACGTGCAATAATGGACTGGAACATGCTTCCAAATGATTTAAAGCCTGACCCAATTTGTTTTAAATACTTTCAAGAGTGCAATAAGGAACCATCTTCACAATGCTAATTTCCAATTGGGATCCAAACTCTTTTTTTTGTCACAAAGAAGTTTTTTTTTCTGTCATTCATGTTTGTTCTCTTTTTTTTTTCCTGGCCATTTTTGCCAAAAACTTTGAAGACCCCATTGAAATAAGCCTGAAATATTGGCTGGTTCATGGGTTATCCTGTTCCAAAAGTATTTTTTCTTTCAACTGGTAATTGATTGAATATGTAATCGTCTTAATCATTTTACATGTATTTTCGAATGTCTTTAAACATTATAGATATATAAAGCTCTCTGTACAATTGTTTCTTTTTATGTTTTTAATGGAGCCAAAAAATCAATCAAATCAATTCATAGTTCGTCGCGTGTGCAGTAGTATAGTCTATGACATGAAAAGGTAGGCCTGTAACATCAGCAAATTTATCATATTTTTTGTCTTTTCCTTTGTTTATATACCAAGCCCCAAGCCACCAAAATACAAGATCAAGATTAGGAAAATAAAAAAGATAAAGAAATAAAATAATGATACAAAAGAAAGAAAGATACATGATGTGAACGACAGAAAAAAAAAGATTACAAAGGCAAAATGAGGTAAGCCCGAAACATGGTGAAAGACACATAAAGGTAACTCGGTCGACTTCATATAAATGTTGCTGATGTTGTAGGCTTAAATCTTAGCCACGGCCTATACATACGCCACAGATACGAACTATACTGAGATAACTGTAAAATTAAATGACCCAATACCAAATTGGTTTGTACCTTCAGATGATGGGCCATGGGAGAGACCAAAATTAAATTGATTTTGACGAAAATGCATGAAAATAAAGTTAATGTTATTGATCAAATGTTTAATATAATTGATCAAAGACGAAATCATTATAAATAAACACACATCTCCGTTTTCTTGGATGAAACCAACTTAACGAGATATGAAATATAATGAAAAATGTTTTAAACTAACTGGGAAAACCTATAGATGTACTCTTCATTAAATATTGGATCTTATAAAAAACTGTACTAAACTCACATTCTATAATATACCAGGTAGATATATTAACAGCCTACTAACTGCTAAACTTTTTATCAATAATTTTGGCCCCAATTATCATTATTAATCACCCCCACATTGGTAGCAAAATCTGCACTAGAGCAAATTTAAGTAGTCCTCTGAACCTCTGAAAATAGTGTGTCTCTGTGTGGTTTAGAGTGTAGTTACTAATAGAAAACCACAACTTGGTAAGAATGCTACCATGGACATTATGGATATATCCATACTGCAAAACCCATATTAGCAGTTGAATACCATCTATATTGAAAGATACATTTATGATCGACTTTATTTTGGGACAAAAAAGATCACTAAGTTTGCTCTATCAATGTGCCCCATTATTTTTGTGTGAACGGAAAGATACTGGTTTCCACATTTTAGAACATAATGTTCCATTTTTGTCTTGTTCCACACAAGTTATGAAACACATACCATAAGACAGGAAATTACCTTCTTACAAGTCCTGTTAAAGTGAATGAGCACTCCACAGCAGCACATTACAGCTTGTCATGAGAGTTGAAAGGGGAAAAATTTGTACATATTAATTTCACTGCCAACCTCGGATCACTTCAGTTGCATAACCAGACATGTTCATTTGGTGGTGCAGGCAGGAGCAACAATACATTTTTTTGGGGGGGGGGGACTTTTTATCAATGCTGAGTGGTTTAATTCTGATTTTCAAATGTGTCATTTCGATAGATAGGTTCTGCATTTTTTGTCAGGTGCTACAAGCAAATGCTGTTGTTAGCACAGTGGTCAATAGGCCAGCATGATTTGATTTCTCTTCAGTTACACACAGAAATGCATTGTCCCAAATTTCTTCAAGAGATGGTCAAATATGCAAAGTTTAACAATAATATAGTATGTCACTTCCAATGACACTGGACAAAAGGCGGACATGTGTTGAGATTTTGGAATGGTTGTATTCCTTTTGTAATTAACAAACTTAAAGGTGCATGTTCCAATTTTTTGTGTATGTTCTCTACCTAATATCAAGGGTTGACAATCAGAAGGACGTAACTCAACACTAAAAGAAATATTAAAGAATTTCTTTAATTCTGCTGTTCATAATAGCTCATTACTAAAGTTTATATAATGTTTGCTTACAGTACCATATATGAGCTTTATGAGATGTTTACATTTTGAGTAATGAATATATTTGCTTAGTAGAAAATATTAAACATCACATTTCTCAAAAGCAGTATTACAGCAGAATTAAAGAAAATTTATTTCTTTTAGTGTTGAGTTACGTCCTTCTGATTCTCAACCCTCGATATGAGAACCTGGCACTTGCATACGCTTACCATCAAGTGTCAAGGTAATCTAACTTGCATATTGCAAAACCTATTCACTTCGGTGCTAATATTGAGGGGTAACCATTAAAACGGCAGGATTTTGACTTGATCTTGGGGAAGAAAATGGATTTGGAAACTGAAATGCACGACAACAATAAAGACCGATATGAGACAGATCTGAGGCACAGTCGGGGGTGGTAAGTACCTTTGCCCATAAAGCCTTGATATCAAAAAGATTTTAGACATATTTCATACGGATCCTTTCAAATGCAGTCAATTTGAGCATTTTGAAAAAATGTGACCTTTGACCTCTTAATGCCCACTTGACCGCCAAAAATTTGTTTCCCCAACATGTTTAGAATATCATAAGGGATCATTTCAATCAAATTTCAGATCATCGGAGCATTTTGAGAATTTGCCTGGACCTCTTAATGACTTTGACCTCGAAAATATTTTCAACATTGTTTAGAATTGTCATAAGGATCATTTCAGTAAAATTTCAGCTCAATTGGAGCATATTTCAGGAACTTTGAACTCTGACCTATTAATGACCTGGCCTCGAAAATATTTTCAACATGTTAGAATGTCATCAGGATCATTTCAGTAAAAAATTTCAGATAATCGGAGCAGTTTGAAAATTTGAACCTTGATCAGACTAAATTAATTTTGGAATTAAAAAAAAAAAAAAAAAATTCTGATATCAAAATTGACAGTACTTCCGGTTAAATCGGGCAGTTATATCCAAAAGGTGATCGGAACAAGAACCTTTAAACTTTTCCTAAATAGTTTAGTCATAAGTAGTCATTTTTGCTGGTTCCGCTGGCCAGCCTGTAGTCTTCTTCTTACCTCACTAACAGTTAAGTCTTACTGAACTGACTGAAAACTTTCATTACTTCTGTCTCAATACTACAGTCCCCAGGGCTTAAACTTGCCTAGGCCCTAAATGTTTCCTGAGCCACCTTGATCTCAAAGGTCTAACATCAACACCCTCAGGGGTCGACAAATGAAAGCTATAATTTCTTTTCAAAACTTTGTATAAAGATATTTTCATGAAGAACAAAAAATTCAAGGAAAAAAATGGTCATGTAATCAGTGAGGTATGTTTTATTTTTACACACATTGGCATGGTAAAAGATGTCTGCCACTCAGTGTACTGGCTATAGGGCTGATAAGGCACCACCAGCAAGATCAAACTTTAGGTTTGAGTTTTCATACTTGTTTGCCCGAAAGAACTTTCAACATTTTCAGTTAGTTTCATAGATATTCTGACATCCCATCAAGATCAATTTAGATCTTCCCATTTCCAATATTTCATTGGAATAGCGAGGGTACTTCCCCAATTGTTTTTTGATAAAGCTAATTATTATATCTCAGGCTTCCAAGTCTACAACGAAAAACAAAACAAAACTTTGTATTGTGTAAAAGTATTTGGTAAGTTCGGCGATGCGGCCTCTATTTATTTATAATTGTATTGCATCTGGGGACATTTTAGCGATGAATTATCGTATCCAGAGATTGCCTATCAATATCTGGCCCGCGATATCTTCGCAAACTTTGTGTCCGAGATGAGGAATTTAACAAGCTTTTGAACGAATGATTGGTAATTGACAATTACCAAGAATACAAGTATCACATGCAATTTTTCTCTCAACGCCCTGGAACTTAAGAAAATGGAAGGTTAAGTGAGACACCACAATCCATCGAGAGAACGCCATTGCAAACACTAACATCGTTCTTGGGTGTTTGATCAAACTCAGCAGTTTTGTACTAACGCACAATGTTGGTTTGAGTCACCTGGTATTTAAATCTGTTCTGGATGAGGCTATGGGAGGCATAAAAAAATATTGAATGGCTTTTTTTCTGCATGATACCTGCAACGCGCTACAACCATATTTACTCATACTTCGCTCGTATATCCAATATTTTTTTTAGCTCGGCAAATATTCTGTACACACTCAAAACCATTCAATAATTTAAAGAAATAAAGGTGATGCAATCTTATGGGACGATAATGTGTCCGATGCGGAAAAAAATAACTTGGACTAGCTAGCCGAGTCCGATTATTTTATTTTTTCCGGCCCGAGGAGACATTATAAGCCCATAGATTATACTGCAAACCCTTTCTTTCTATTCTATTACCAAACTAGTGATATATTAGAAATGCATTCGCGACCCATTTATTCAGAATACTGGGGCAGTAAACTGACCAATCAGAATGCTGCATTTTCATATGGGCAGCAGGAGTAAAGATATATAATTCTTACCTTGCTTGGATCATCAAACCATCTCTCTCCTGCTCCATTATTTTGAAAAAAACAACATCTGGCTCTTCAGTATAGCAAATGATGAGCACCTGCAAAAGAGACTAGTCTATTGGTCATGGCATAATCATTCTGCAGACTTCATTATTTTAAGAAAGTGTGGCGGGTCGGCGGCTTTTTACAAGCGTTAACCTCTGAGCAAAGTCCTCAATACAATCTCAGTGGGACCACTTGGCTGGATTTAATTTGGGAACTCAATTGGGATTTAATTTGTATAAAGATTTGAATTAAAACCTGAATACCAACTTTCTCCATGGTTCATATGAATGGCAAAGGACCCATACTTGCACTTCCCCATCCGGTTTTGTTTCTATTATGGTTCTGAATGTTGGCAATATGGCGCTTTTAAAGGTCAACGAGAGATTCACATATCAGCGTGTCCCTAAAAATCGAAAATACGATTTTTGCCCAGATTCAAGGGTTTTACCCTCAAAAATCACCCAATCTGAAAGGATTACGCGAGATCTTTTCCTCTCTTTTGGTACAAAACTTTGGAAATTTTCTAATTTCCGTATAGGAGCAAATACAAATCAGCTTATGTTTTTAAATTGAAATATAAGCAAATGAAAATCACACCTTTTTTCTCATCTTTTAATACCTTTCTGTAGCCACATACATGGTAAGAATCGATTGGAGTGTCTAATCTATATGAAGTTACTCTTATACACAAGATCTGGGTGCCTCAAAAATCTCTTGTTTGCGCCATTAAGACTGCTGCCATCAGTTGCATTGTTTCTGTCTATAATTATTAAATTGTAAAGTCTCTAGCAATATTGCCGACCCAGATTTGATAAATGAGTGCATCAATGATGCAGTGTCACAAAACAAAAAAGACCCATCAATTGTGATGTAAGGATGCGTTGTGGGGACCATAGTCTGTAGGGCAATAGATGGTCATTGACTATGCCCATGGGTCTTAGGCCATGGTTATTTTTTTTTCTTTGAGCAGTTTGGTGGCTAGACAACTTAACTTTGAAGAATGTTTTGGATATTTTTTGGGTCAAAGTTCAAGTCGGATCATTGGAGTCAAAAGGGCATATAGGCCATACCTTTTAACGAGGTCATATCTGTGCATACCCACTGGTCCAATTTTCTTGGACCAGTGGTTTCTTATAATCGTAATGTTACTAGGTGAAGCGAATGATTGTGGCGATCCGAGGCACATTAATATAATATGGCAACCAGTGCTGTCTCTTGTGTAAATGTGCTCCTAATAAAGCTCATAATTATGATTATTCGGTGGTCATCAACGCATTTGTGGCTATCACTGTGTGTGAATTTCGCTATCACCGGCCTTGAATGACCCTTGACCCCGATGACCTTGTCAGCCTTTATACCTTTAAACAAATTTTGGGCTCAACAATTGACTCCACCAGTTTCATGCCGATACATCAAACGTTTACCATTTGACCTGAATGCCCATGACTTTTGAGTCCACGAACCAATACAGACAATCTTTGGAAGGTCTAATGGCACCCACCCCACCCAAGTTTTCCACGAACGGAGACCGCCTCTCCGAGAAATAACGCGTCCGACAGACCGAACAAAAACAGTGACAGTCAAACAGACCACCGTTCAATAATAATATATGTAACAAGCAGTGTTTATAAAAGGTTTGAACGTGGGCCAAATGTCATTTAGGTCATTAGAGGTCCAACTGTGTATGCCCGTATGAGTCGTACCGCAGTTCTTTTGAGCGTGTTTGATGGTCACTGTAACTTAATTTGCAGAAAGTTAGTACATGATTTTGACCAAATGGGTCAAAGGTCACATAGGGCCCCTAGAGGTAAAATGGCACTGGGTCACAAGCGGTCATTCTGCGAATATCAGTAAGAGTCCTGGTCCAGTTGTTCCTTTAGTTTGTTATAGCATTTTATTGCATATGTGTTTATACTGTAGAGGACCAAATGGGTCACGGCCATATAGGATACCGCCATACTAGGGTATTAACCCGCCATTTATTGCAACATTTTCCTGCTTTTCAAAGATAAAAAGTTGAATGTTAAGACCATCATTTAGTGGCAAAACGTCGCACAAAGAAATAGGCCTTCAAAACCCCCTCAAAAGTAGGCAAGCAATATTTGTCGTTGTCTCCACTCGCAAATAGAATAATATTATCTCATTGTGGGTTAGTTAAAATATCTGAATTATGACCACGCACTTGCTGTCCTCATCAGTGAACACTCCTCTCTTGTTTATCATATTTATAGGATCGAATATTTATATCTAAAAACTTAATATATTGAAGTGCATACAGCTTTTCAGGACCACTATACATTCCATAACTGGTTTTGCACGTTTCTGGTGCGTAGAAACTTTAAACGAGGTTGAACACCATCGTTCATATTGAAGCTACCTGGGCAAAGTTGTCGCAGCAATGCCTTTTGTATCGAATAGCAAACAGAACTTAATAATGACAACCATATAAGTTTCTCAGTGTACAACCAAATATCCCCCAACCCCTCCAAAAATATAGACCTTCATACTAAACTAAACTAATTTTTCTAAACTTTGCCGTCGACACCAACACAACCCAACTTTTCAATCCATCATTACCGTAACACTAGCCAAGTCATCTAAAATAATCCATAATGGAAAACGGGCCTTGCCTTCTGCAAAGGACGATACCACGGTAACAAATTTGCTAAGGTCTGGCTTCATATTTTTGAAGTTTAGCTTCACAACGTAAGCACATTTTGGTCTCCTTTCTTCTCTTCGTACTTTTGCTGAAATTCTTTGAGACTTGGTGAATACCCCCGGTTATAACATAACTTTAGAAGTGTTGATTCTCATAACAAACAACTTCTTTTTTGTCATTCCAGGGTTTGTTCACACCTAAACTATTCCAGGCAAACTATAACCCTGTTACTACCCTACTGTAACTGACATTGAAGTCCCACTATAATGAGGGAGCTGCGTATTAAAATTTAACGCCAACTCAACACAATGTGTTATATCGTGTCCATTCCTTTTTATCATTCTATACGTTTAAAACAATACACTTAACATCAACACATACATTACCATCACAACCTGTTTTAAAAAGTTAAAATAATTTATAACAAATTCGCCTCCTTCGGAAATTTATAACCTGAAAAGGCCTAATATCTTGAATAATGTTTATCAAACTCTGGGACACTTAGATTTTCTACGACTCAGCGGCATAATCACACGCCCTCCAGTAATACCTAAAGCACGTTCTGTTTACACTTGTTGAACCAAGGAGTGAGATAGGTTGTCAGCAAGTCGTAATCCACAGACCACTACACCATGCATGCATACCCCTAGACTATATGAAATTCGGACAACAACATTTAAATTTGTATTTTATCCTAGAGAACTTCAATTCACACTTAATAAATAGTTTATGAACTCAATTTTACATGATGTATGGTCTCCAACTGTTGGGTTTCTTTAGCCATTTCAATTTTAATACATCCCACACTATCAATGGGCATACATTCAATTCTGGTGGCAATTTACACTTTGGTTTGCTAGTTTGTGGACTAACCTAATGGTTTCAATGCCAAGTCCATTCCTTAAATTCTATACCCTTCCACAGGGAACCTTCACTTAGCATGACAGTTTGCCCTCAGTCCCTGGTAAGCCCTTGGTAAGATGGTAGGCCTAATACAATTTTCATTTTCACCAAATTTCACACCAGAACCCTGGCTAGAACGTTTAAATAATGCACACATAAACCAATGGCAATTCAGTAGAAAGACAACAAGCGCGCACTCAAATGATGTCAAACTGACAAAAACACAAAGTTATTAACCCACACTGACTCCGCCCTGCATTAAAAATCAGGACACCGAACTTCCCCTCCCCCAGTATCTGACCCCACTAGGCAGCTCCGTCAAAATGCGCTAAAAACGCCCGACTAGTGATAGAAAATACGACCCCCGGCCTCATCGCAATACACACTCAATTCCAATGAATTGATGGTTAATAAACCTTTATTATTTTTATTTTATTATTTTCAATGTCGAATGTTCATGAGCACCTTAACAGTTAACCTGGTAATACAAATGGCAATGATTTACAATACACTTGAAGATATTTGCCTCTTGATATTTGGGGGTTTCAGAAAAAACTAGGCCAACTTTGGATACGGTTTGGGCCAGGTAATATTAGCACTTTTTTGGAAGAGCGCCCCCAATATTTCTATCTTATTTTTTTGCACAGAACTATACTGCGCTAAGATGCTAAAAATGTGTAATTTATCATAAAAAGCATTTGGTAAATGAACTGAACCCGATTGGAACTTAACGGCAGAGATGGAAAATGCTCGTTTATGCCTACCTGAGGAAATAGTGCCACCCTAAAAAATACCTCTCACTTTACTTGCCTGCCCAAACAACACCTAAGGATGAGCGTAGACCCCGTGCTTATTTCCCCGGCTATTTCACATTGGAAGACCGGTTCTCCAGCAGGCCCGTTGAATTATTATACCGATATCTCCGGCTATTAATTATTCTTAATACAATATTTTCTTGCGTTTGTGACCATAGACATTTCGGCTTAACCATTCAAGGTATAATTTACTAGCCAGTTCCCATTGCAATCCGTGAAAATTCATTCTTTTGAAAAATTGAGGGCCGCTCTTCAAAAAATTGCTATTATTGCTTTAAACCTGGGGTTACCTTCGGCAACTACTGGAAAATTTTGAGCCTTCACTTATCTATTCATGTGCTTATTATTACATACGGAATAATCACTTGTTACGAGGAGTGCAAGGTATAATGTACTTATCCATGGATCACATTATGTTACAAGTGGCTACTAATTTACATTGTGGTTGTGACTCATGATTCCTCACATTACTATCACACTAGGCCTTCAAGACTATCAGATGCCACAATCAATGCCTCCAATCAATTGGCCTAATTGGTTTTTTTTTTAAATTTTCAAGCATTACTTAATTCAATAAAGGTGCTTGTTTATTTATATGTGTTTGTGTCTCTACTTGATATGAGAGCCTGGCACTTGCACATATACCGCCATCGTACCTGTGGGACACAAACTTGTAGTTTTGATGGTAGCTGCAATAATGCATGTTGCTTAGCCTATTCAAATACTGTGTTATAGTGATGGTTAACCACTAAAACGGCGTGTTTTTTGTTTTACTACTTGGGATATTAATTGATTTTGGGCTCAAATTTAGGACGGACCATGAAAAAATACGGCCTTTTCAGCTGATATCAAAATCGATCTTACTACGTCGGTAAATCAGGGGGGTCCCAAAGACGATCGAACCGCACCTTGTAAACGATATGTTTCACATTGGCTTGTTCTTTCTAGGTCCAAGCACAATGGGGACCAACCATTCGCCAATTCAATCAGCAGTTAAAAAATCACATTAGCACACACCCTACCACCTCACAAACACCTTTGGCCAAAGATATGCCCAGGTCAGTGGCGTAGGTCTCCGTGTGGGGTTTTAGGTGCAAATGCCCGGTCAAGGGAAATCGTCCTAACGAGGGGAAAGGTGCTCCAAAAAGCTGTTTTTGCATGATTTTCACAAATTCCTATTTTACCTATTGTTTCTTCTTCTTCCCCCCCCCCCCCTCCTCTTGGCTACAACCATTGCTCGGTAACCTTTTTTCTATTATTACTTTTTTTTTATTAATTTATACTTTGTAGATATGCTTGTAACCTTAGCACATCTCCTGTCCATTTTTCATTCAGTCTTCAACTGACATATGGTCAGCAGAGGATGCATTGCATCCATCCCACAATGCTCCAATTTTGGGAAAGTTCATCACTCAATAAGGAGGCATGTGCTTACGATCTAGAAATGTTTTTTGGTCCTTAAACTTCTTGAACCTTTTATCCCTAGATTAGTACTGACAATCTTCACATTGCAATGCATTAATGGGATTGGTTCAAAACAACTCCCTCTGGTTATAAGGGCATACTGCTTCTGAATGGTTCAGTGGATGCCTAAAAAGGTCGGAAATAACCTTCCCTGGTTCTTTTCATGAGCATATTCATAATCAGCATAAAAATACTTCCAATAGTACAAACAAGCTCTCGTAGTTAAATGTTTTGAGATGGCAGCCATCTTAAAAATTACTTTTTTTTGTGTTATCACCTGCACTACAACAGAAACTAAGGACCGACCCCAATGAAATAAGTCTCTTCTTGGGCCTATCCTTGGATAGTCTCATGTAATTGTCTTTTAATATGTTATTTTATTTTGTTCATATATTTATTTAAATTGTTTTTTACTTGTATGTTGCTATTTTGGTATTTTGTAATAATGTCTGCCATAATCAACTAAAATGAAATACCAGGGTTGAATTTCAAACTAACCTATAATACCAACATTTTTTGCTGCTTGCGGCCCTGTGTTTCGCATCCACAATTTCTGGAACTGATGTACACCATGCGTACCACCTTGGGCTCCGTTGTTTGCATCTGACTCACCGCACTTCCAGAGACTGGAAACAACAACAAACCAAACAATTAAACATAGGTAAATTCCTGAAAGGGGTGGTTTAAAAATGTCACACATTGAACATTCTCATTTGCCATCCACAATAACTCCTTTCATCAGAGGATTCCCGTTTTTTTCGTTTTTTTTTTCCACGGAAATCCGGGTTTTTTTACAACCCCAAAAACTGTCGCGGTTTTCCATTTTTTGTTGTTTGGTACAGGTTTTTCCAAAAAAACCTGGTTTTCCGGTCGTCTGGTGAGCCAAAAAAAATTAAATGAGTGTGATTTAATGCCGATCATTTATGCTATATACCGCATCCCCCTCCGCAACTCAAAATTTACACGTGTCCGTTGGTTTCCTCCGACTCCGATACGCCATACCATACCATTCTAACAAGCTACAAGAAATCTTTTTACGGGTACCGTAAGCGATTATCCTACAGAGGCTCTTTTGTATAGGTGTGTGGATGTGTGTGTTTGCATGTTTATGCCCTATACTTCGGTAGGAAAAATGGAGAGTTGGTGTTGAATGGACTGAACATTTACCAAGCGATAGAAGGACAGATAGAATAATGGAACTGGTCATGGTTGAAACTTGGAAGAGAAGATGACACCTAGATTGTTATCATAGTACATGAGGAAACTGAACCAGCTGGACTGGCGTACTACTGCACATGATCGTCACCATGGTGTAGAAACGTGCGAATTAATGGATCGTCGTGAAGAAAGCGATCAAAGGATCCAATGTCACGCAAATCAAGAATGTACATAAAGAACAGGGAGGGTCATTGACAGAATGCAACAAGAGTTACCATCTGTGTTTTCAGCCGCTGCTGTAGGTCTTACAGAAACTGGGCAAGGCCTAGGTTTCATGTAAGGTCGTGTTCCCACGATAAACACGTGTGTGCTCGGAAACCTCGGTTGGTCCACATAGAAGTGGGCTCTGCCCCGATACATTGATTTCTCGTTCTCACTCTGTCGCGATATAGTAACTCCATCCGTCCAGACGCCGTTTATTATCGGGCCACTTCCCCGGATGTTGTTCCTTAAATTCCGAATCCTGATAGTTTTATTTTTTGCAAAATTGATACTGCTCTGTTCCCCTATTGAGACTTGACTCATTGAATGGAAACCAATAGGATTCTCTGATGAACATGTTTGATGTAAAACGTGTTGATTGTCGAACAAGAACATTGTCCTACTAGCTATATTTTTCTGATCGGCGGGAAATGCGCGTGAAACACGATCCATTTTCAGATTCATCCCCTTAACCCGGAAGTGCTCCTTGTTTACGTGTTATGGATGTCTGTCAGCCCGCTGTTTTCACCGCTGATCTTACGCTACAAAATGTCTCAGTATCGTGTTTTATACTTAAAGAAATATATGATACAAATAAATGAAACTAATCAGGAAGAAATGTGTAGATGGTTTCAGGGTATATTTGTGAATTCAATGTAGAAAATACGGATTTTGTTGCGATAATGTTGTCCTTGCTCCGGGCACTTGCCTCCCCGCCAAGGCAGTGGCTTCCGCGCTTGATATGTGAGCCGGGCCCACTTACGATGTACAAACAGCGTTCCACTGTGCATTATTTGGTACCTACCAACGTCCTCGTACCGAGACTATGACCTACTGAGGTGGTCTCGGACCCGATTTCGGATGTAGGTCCGAGTCCACTTAAAACGTGTTCCCACTAGGCAAGGAAGTGGGCGTGATGTAGTATCGAGTACCACGTCTGGTACCGAACATCATAGTGGGAACGCTGCCTAAGTCAGCCCATCAATCACATGATCATGTCATTCTGTTGTCAGTCTTGATTATTATGACATCTGCTGAACTTAAGCTAAGATCTGAACATTAATTGTCACAGATAAGCAATTTTCAATGAAAATACCATTCTGTTTGAAATATCATGTATTTTTCAAAGAAATTTTACTCCAGATTGACTATATATCTAGGTGATTAAAAATGCTAAATCAGGGGCTCCGGGGGCGCTGCCCCCTGGGCACCCGCGGAGCTCGCCCCTGGACCACGTCAGGCCGGCCCCCGGACCCCCGGCCAATTTTAAGGGTTTTTCAATAGGGGTGCTGGCATCTCGGTTTCATTCAGTTCATTTTTACTGTAGGACGTCGCTGACAACAGAGTAAAGCAATACACACACTCTAAGTTTATTCTGAATCGTGGAAATTTTGTACAATTGGCTCGTTCTCAAAAGAACATGCCCCACCTCAGATTCTCTTTCTGGCTTAACAAAGAACTCAGTTTTTAAAACAACAAGTTTTTTTCAACAAAGTATGGTAAACGTTTATCAGTCATGACTGTCTCATAAACGTTTTTCATAACAGAAAGACAGTATGATTGGACACATCATACATTGAACTTGCAGTGCACCTTCGTAGATAATGAGCGTTTATGCTATTTGTTTAGTACAGTTTACGTGTGTATTTGATTAGTTCATTTTAGGGGGCGGCCGTGTGGATCTTTTCCCCTTAGAACCCGATGGCATTGATTCATGACCGTGTTGTCACATTTTTGTATAACAAAATGTCTGGGTAATAAAGTTATGAATTAGTTCTGTCTTGCATATTTTGTTTCTTGTGCAGTGGCAAATTCAATGAATCTTGCGTCAGTTTGACCAGACCATAATGCGCACGCGCACCTGCGGGGCTCTGTGCCAGTATGCGTTGTCAAACGCAGCCGTGCGTGCATTGATTTTGGGCCAAATTGCAACTTAAGCTAAACATACTCAAACATTAACCTCTAATTATAGAAATAAAGAGAAAATACATGTTGCACCTTATTCCCCGTCTCCCCCCCCCCCACACACCAGTTTTTTAATCCATCTGATAAACAAAATCGCCGTACCCTCATGATAAGATTAGTGTCTTGACTCTGCAAACAATTCATAAGCTTTAGTTTTTTGCCACAGGGCAGTCCATTCACGCCATACAGCCTAAGCACTAACAGCAACTGTCAAATACACCCAAGTACATCCTTGTCCATGTTGGAGGCACACAGGAACTTTCAAGGTTATGGCTACTTAGTGTTTGGCCTCCTTAAAACACTGGTCTGGAACAACAAAACGTGCAGAGGAGAGTGGCAACATTAAACACACTATACTCATACACACACACAAAAACACTAATTGAAGTTAGAAGGTCCACTCATGTAGGACTACCCTGATCTAAAACCCGATCCAAGTTAGGGTCACCTTTCAGAATACAAGCCTCAGAGTATGTGAAAGATGAAGCAATATTATGCGTTAAAACCAGGTCTAGAATTACTAGGATTGAATACATCCTAGCCTTCTGTGACAGACTTAACCTAAATACTCTGCTGGTATTGAGGATATCGCCAGTTCAAATCTGGCTGATAGTGCATTTTTTTTTCGGAGCTCATCATGCAGTTATCTCCACGGCAAAATATGCCACGATCTTTACCGCACTAAACTGGATTATTGTGTCCCTAACTCAGTTTACCTGTTAACCGTATGCTAATTTTAGCCATGTGACATGCCTCAGTGAATGAACAGCCGAGCTACTACCACACTTGAGTAAACATGCTGCCCTAACATGCAGTAACTTGGGTTGAGCGGTGTATTTTGGCCATCAGGAAGTCATTTACATATAACATCAACTGCGTACCTTCCCAAGGTCCAATCGATCCTTTGTTTGGCATACCATATAAGGAAAGCATGGGCTTGATTGACAGAAAGTTCCAAGTTACAAGGTCAAATCGTGTTTCATTCCGGACCTAATGAATATAGCGGGGGGCCTCCGCCGTACTCAGGCAAAAATTTAAGTGGATTACCATTCGCTGTGCACAGGTATTTTCAGAAGGTAGTTCTGATCTGCTCCTGGAAATGGTATCATAATACTGCAAAGCACCGACTATTCTTGAATGACATTATTTTAAAATTGCAACAATGAAGAAAGAAAAAATTCCTAGATCTGTGTAAAAGTTCCGGAATGAGTAAAAACTTTGGCAGCAGCGAGCTAACTAGGGAAGCCCTATACTTTAAATACCATAGAACAAGAGGTCATGCACGCATCGATGTGAGCGCACTGTGATAAGTCTAGTAAAAACAGACCAAGAACTTACAGATGTTAAATATACTGGAGTTTACAGGGAAAGATGAAACAAAAAAAATAATCCCCCCACCCCCAAAAAAACTATTCAACTCGAGATTAAAGTGAACCATCCAAGTGGCCTAGTCCATTTTGTTTTCCATTACCTTGTTAACAAGATGTATATTTCCTAGCATTCATAATAGCTATGACCAGTCCACTGATGTTGTATGTGCCATCTTTTAAACATGTCACTAGACTGTCATAGCAAGGTCAATCCACCCCTACCCCCCCCACCCCCCCCCCCCCCCTGTGGCCTAAGGAGAATAGGGCTTTGGCGGCATTGTAATCTCACTTATCATCTTGTCAGTTTGGACTAAAAAGTCAATTCCAAACCAAAAACCCATATCACAAACAAAAAAAACTATGTGGGTTGACCTATATGTAAGACATCACACAATTTAAGGGCTAAAGGTTTAGGAATAGGATAAGGCTATGTGGTTAGAGTTAAATTGAGGGTTAGGGGTAAAAGTAAGGGTTACATTAAAGGACAGGAGGAGATTTCCAGATACGAAGAGCTCCCCAATTTTTCTCGAAACCTAGGTTTTTTTACCTATTGGGACTGTTACCAATGTATTAGATCACACCTGAAGGGAATACGCCGAATACGCCGACTTTAAGTAATAGATGATGAGTTAGTAGTTGCTGTCGTGAACAATTACAGAAAATCAAATAGCATGGTTTTCTATGGAACGAGACGATAGCAGGCAAGTCAACAACACGGTTTGCGGTTTTCTTTTCAACCGTTTGTCCAATAAACCTGCGAACCGTTCTCGGTAGTGGTATACAACCGATCAGTGAAATTGAGAAGAAATTCATATCCTAAAAAAATATCCACCTGTCACATTTAAACGTGTTCCAATTTTGTCTATCGTCTTCTACTTAAGATTAAATCATGACACGTGTACACACTGACCATCATACCATGGAAACAAACTGCGGTTTGATGCTAGATGGGATAATGCAGGTGCACTGCCCTATCACTTTACGTGCTAAAATTGATGGTTAACCATGAAAAACAGTTGTTTTTATCTGATCTTGAGAAAGAAATGGATTTGGGAAAGCTGAAATTTCAGGACGACAATGAGAAAAAATATGGCCTTTCAATCCAGATCAAAAATTGTATACACTCTGGCCTCCTTATTGACTTAGAAAATCTGGGGGTCCCCAAGCGATCGGAAACAAGCCACCTTTAAACGGCTAAGGCGCTAGGGTTTTGAGCTACATTATTTTAGATGCGGCCTGTCTTACACTTAAAATAATGGTTCTATCTTGGGTTCAATTGGAAATAGATAGAGGACCGATTCAAAAATTCATATCTGTAATTTCTCATTTATTCGTATAATGACTATAGCACCCTACTTCACCATTAATACGTGTCATAACCACACGATTGAAAATAACAGCATGCCCATCGAATTTATTTGAATATCTTAAATCTAGTAAACGTTCTCATAACCATTGGCATTCTACTGAAAAGAAAGCACTGAACAATGTTTACAAAGTTCAGTGACCAAAGTGGACCCCACAGGACCTTCAAGCATCATCCTTAAAGACCTATCAGTGATTTGAAAAATATTTGAAATTTGCAGGAATAGCTTCAAAGTGAAGGATAAGTCGTTAGGATCCTCATTAAGTACCGTTTTCCAGCTGTAAATTGGACAGAAAAGGAAGAAAAAACGCAGTGTTTCCAATGATTACGATTCTCCATTCAATTGAGTGTTGGAGAAGGCTCCGTTTCGGACAGTAATGACTAAAATCTCTGATTCTGTCCTATTAGGGTGCTTCGGGTCTTATAATTTGAGGTAGGTTTAGAATACCTGTATTTCTGACATACATTTACAAAAATTGATTTTGATGATTTTTCCGATTTGATGATGTAGCAATCACTGATGGTGTCTTAAACACATTTTCACAGCTACTTGTTGCAAGTTACAAACCAGGTGGAGTATTGACCATAACATTCCACCACAAGTTTATTAGATCCCAAAATGATGTGGAAGTGGACTGTGACCAACTACTCACATGCATAGATCAGGGCAGACTAATATGGCCTCATACTGAATCTAACACACCTAAATTGCTGAAAGAACAATTTTGAATGGAAACAAGAGAAATTTTTAATATTACCAAGTCTTAATGACACAAATGTGGTAAGATTGTCGCCGTCGATTTTTTTGTTTTTTGCATACGCATTATCAATTCTATGAGGTCACAAAATTGCAAGTGCAAAACCAAGTACATCAATAAATTGATGATCCCCTGAGTTAGCGATGTCAGTGATTAAACCTGGTGGCCAATAAAAAAACTTGATTGACAAAGCTACAAATATCTACGTCTCGAACTGATTGTAATCAGACCAAGGGCAAGTGTTAAAAATCAAACCTGTATGATCTAGGGCTTTGGTTTGCATTTTGGGGGTTTGAGGGTTGGGGGGGGGTGGGTTTTGGATGTGGGGTGGGGGGTGGGGTTGGTTTTGGGGGATTGGGGTTACGGGTTTAAACATTTTCAGAATTAGTGCACACATTACCAAACGTCGGAACATTCTTTTATCCTGCTACTGGTAACCTGATAAGTATCACAGATTTGCTCAGTGTTTTCATTGTTTCAGCTCAGTGAAGCTGAACGATGGCTAAATCTTTGCTAAGCAAGGAAAACGGCAATTATGGCCAGAAAACTGCCCTTGATTTCTTTAGGAATCACACACTAAATAAACTAGGTGTAGCAGATGACGTCGGCCTGAGAGGTGGCCCTTGCCTTAAATGAAGAGTCACAAAAATGTTGATAAAGTTGTGTCTTAAAGAAATTGAAATTAATTTTATTAAAATACAAAAAGACTAGTAACAAACCATTTGGGTGGTAAATTATTTGTCTGTGAACATTTTTGATAAATTCGAGGGTTTGGGGAAACTGTGCAATTCAATTTCTAGTAACAGTCAACTAGGCATGGAGGTTTGAAACATGCAAAATCTTTCGATGGCTCTGAGCTCAACAAAATCAGCCTTCATCATAATGGATTCTTCATTTTTTTACTAAAAGCACTTTCAGTAACATTGGGGGGGGGGTAGGTAGTGCACTTGTGCACTCTGCATACTACCCACAGTTTTTACAATGTGTGCAGATCAACACAAGATTGATTCATTTTCTTAGAAGTAGAATAGTTGATGGATTTACATTGCATTTCTCACTTTTAGATTTATTGGAGCAAAAGGTAATTGACCGGATACCCTTCATGATGTCAATCCAAGTTTTTGGAGGGGGTCTAGCCTTTGGGGCACACACCATCATGCAAGGCAGCATGTGGAATGGATGGCCGCCATTAGACTCTCCAGAGCTGATGCCCTTATAGCGTAGATCTTCCTTTTTCAAATCTACCAGGGTAAACCGAGTTACCCTGGTAGCTTTTAACCAATAACTGTAGGGGCGGGGCCTATCATGGACAAATCAAACTTGATAAAACTAAGATTCGTTTTAACAGCTACAACATTTGGATTAAGGTGTAACAAGAGATTTGGAGGCACATAAAATTTGTGTCATAATAGTATTTCATATAGATGACGAGATCACTCTAAAAAGGAGTTTCACACTTCACTCTTTTTGCTTGGATTTATTTCTCTTTTATTATTTAGAGTAGCTCTCACTCTAAAAGATGCTCAATTAGCTGCTCTTTTTTTGGAGTGATCTTTACTCTTTTAGAGTGGTTTTTCACACTCTTTCGTTTAGAGAGTAATGCTCCTATACGAAATTAGAAATTTCGCATTTTTGTACCAAAGAAAACATTTCTCAGCTTAATCCTTTCTTCAGATGGGGATATTTTGATGTAAAGCTTTTACAATAGTGCAAAAATCAGAATTGTCACATTTTTTTTTTTTTCGGGACACCTGTTCTGTGAAATCTCCTCTTAAATCGCTTACCATGGCTGCATCTCGTCTCTCGTCCACTCGTTCTGATCACAAGCTTCTGCAGGATTTTTTCCTATTATAGATTGAAGAATACATACCATGTATTTCAGCTGAACTTCTTATGTACCATGATTCAAAGTGTCACATTTAGGAGGAGATTTTTTAGGATACAAATTTCTCTCTCAATTTTCCACTTGATCGGTTGTAGACCACCTACCGATAACGTTCTGAATGTTTCTTGAACAAACAAGTTACAAAGAAAACCGTCAACCTTGTTTTGAACTGCTGCTATCTAATCGTCCCCATATGAAACCATGCTTTGACTTTCTGTCGTGCACGACAAGTACTAAATCATCCACTTATTACCTAGAACGGTGTATTGGGCTTTTATTCCCCACTTTCATGTGTGATCTAAAACATTGGTAACTTCTAAATATGCAAAAAAACAGGGTTCGCCAAAATTGGGGGCGCTTCTTTCTGGAAATCTCCTCATGTCTCTTTGAAGGAACAATCAGATCGGTGTGGCCATTAGTGACAACCATGTCAATAGTTGACCCTATGAATTGAGCAACCTTAACGGAATAAAGTACATATGAGCTGCACTTTATTTCAGTTAAGGGTTACTCAATTCATCAGGTCCTGTGGACTTGGGGTCACTAAATGGCTACACCCTAATCAGATATTTTGTTCAAAATTCTCACACAAGCTAATAGGTCTTGCTCATGATAATCATGCTTATTTTTATAAAACCACAAAATTCTGTAGGAAAGTACCGCTATCCCATACTACACTAAAACATTCATATGTTAACAACAGCTTTCAAATTGCAGGATGCTTCACTTGTGCAAGAATAAAATGGCACTTTGATGTCCCAACCTTGTACTTAAGCAATAACAGCACATTTTTTGAAGAGCGCCTGCAAAATCTGTATATTTTGAGATTTTGGCTCGCAAAAAAAACAGGTTTGCATGTGGTACTTGGCTAGTAAACAATACCTCTGTGAATGCTAGAACTCAAAATTCTCTGCTGTGTCGCCAAAAGAAGGACTTTTTGTCATATTGGAGATCTCCGATATAATTCAATGATGCTGGAAAACGCCTTCAATAATGAAATAGCCGTAAAATTGCACCATGTAACATGTCTACGTGTGTAAGCTCATCCAATAGTTGTTCCGTCAGTTCAGGCAAGCCAAAGCTAAGGTCAATTTCGTAAGGTGGCACTATTTCCAGGACTATTTCACCATTTGGCATTCCAGCTCCGCCATCAAATTACATTCAGGGATCCCAATTCTTAATTACCAAATTGCTTTTTTTATGACATGCACATTTTTTTGCATTACCACTCCGCAGTTATTTTTTTAACTAGACCATTACCAGACAACTGTGCAAAAATCCTAATTTTGAAAATTGGGGGCGCGTCTTCATAAAATTTTTCTCTTATTGCTTTAATGTCATTTTTTCTATATTTGTACTTTGCAGTTTATTAGCACATTTACACTTGTTCCAAAAATGTCAAAATCCAAACTTTGATTAATTTTATGGTTGTCTGGTTTAGCAAATCACAATACAATTAGTGTGTTTTAACAGATATTTTCCTGTATTTTCAGTACAGAATTTGCAATGTACAACAAAGATTTAAAGGGGCATTTCGTGATCCACACCCTCGTTCCCCCAATTTACGTAAAAAAGTTGAGATTTTTATAATATCATCTAAACCGTTAGCCTTAGTTATCCATGTGTACCAAATCCTACGTGTAAATTTGGTCGTGTCTGTGAGAAATAGGCAATTTTGTATTTTTCTGTCCGTAAATGGACAGAAATTACAGCACGGTGGCCTATGGGACCATGGGAAACAAGCATTTGCTCACAACACAAAACCACAAGATCGGGATTAACTCAAACTTTGTGAATAAGCTTTTCTCAAGGATATCTAGTGAACAATAAATAAAACAGAAGGTGCTGGAATCAAGAAATGCACCTTTAAAATTTAAAATCAAGTTCTTCAGTGTCTTCAATATTGCATTAATCCAAATTAACTTTTCTGTTATTTGATACATGGAGGATCAAGTAACATAGAAGCTACTAATAATAAAACACTGGATATGTTTGATGAGAAATGGAAAAAAGTGGTAAGAGTATGGCTATTCTATTTGAAATTTTGTACTCACCTGGAATATCTATGTAGTCCAGTGGCGTACCGAGGTAGTCGATCCAGAGGGGGCAAATTTCCAAGTCGTCCCGCCAGAGGGGGCAAAAATTTGTAAGTCGTCCCAGTGATTGCCAAATTTACTTTAATTTTGCCCAAATTTAGGCTGAAATTGGTCGAAATTCCCTGAAAAAGAGGGATGAAAATGCGTTTTTGGTCCCGGTCGTCCCGCTTTTTCGAGCCAGAGGGGGCAACTTTCCCCCCTGCCCCCCCCCCTCCCCCGGTCGGTACGCCACTGATGTAGTCTTCTATGGGAAGTATGAATTTCAAATACACACCCCCCTCTGGGCAATTTAAGAGAAGTCTTCCAGTGGCAGGGGATATGGAATTTAAATGGAACAGCATTACATTACTTACCTGGATTCTAACCCACTGTAAACTTTCTTTTTCTAGTTCTGTGGTGCTTATTTTCCTTCCTGAAAATAAACAAAAATAAATGTTTAAAGTGCCATGGTCCGATTACTAATAGCCTTGTCCCCAGAACCACAGATTTTACTTTTAGTGGTCAAAATGTTGGTGTCTGAAGAAAGCAACTATTTTTTGCATTTAGCCTATGAAATCTCGACTTACCTAACAAAAATTAAGATTTTTATATTACATGTCAAGATTTTTATTATCTGAACCATTGGCCTAAGTATAGTATGTGTGCCAATCTTACAAGTAAATATGATTGCTCTTCAAGAAATTCGAAATTTTGTGTTTGCTGCCCATAAACAGACAGTGTGATACAAACTTTTGTGCATAACACACCATCAGAATCAAAACACAACATCAGAATCAATATCAAAATTTTGGAAATAAAATTTTCTCAGGGAAATCTAGTGAACCATAAACCCAAAATTAGGTCGTCTGATTATGTGGTCAAAGAATAAGTGTAGAGCAATATAATGATCGTAAGCAACCCTTGAATGACCTCTGACCTCATCATTAGTTATCCCACATAAGCCCCCTTGTCTCGATGTATAAGCTTAACAACTATGAACTTGACACATCACTGCACTAAAAAGCTAGCCAATATTTTAACCAAAAGTGTATACTATATGTACAAGATGCCCCAAGTAACCCCTACATGACCCCTGAATGACGCTTGACCTCATCTATAATCCCACATAATCCCCCTTGTCTCAATGCATACCAAGTATGAACTTGATCCATCACTGCACTAAAAATCTAGCCAACATTTTAACCAAAAGTGTATATCACATGCACAAGATATGACCCAAGTGACCCCTGAATGACCTTTGGCTTCCTCATCTGTTACCCCACATAATTCCCCTTGTTTCAATGTATAAGTATACAAAGTAATTAACTTGATCATCACTGCACTAAAAAGCTTAACCACATTTTAACCAAAAGTCTATACCACAATTTAACACACATAGACAGACCGACAGACACACAAATCATGCTGCCATAACGTCTTTCAAATTTCATTGGAAGACCTAAAATGAGTTCAGGATCACAAAATGTCCTTTGTAAATCATTCTAAAAAAAAGACACTTTTGCATGGGTGTAAAACAGCTGTGCAGCCAGGTCAACCAAAACTGACATCCTTTTTTTTTTGCAAGATTCTGTATCTGCTGCTCCAGTTATCTTTGCACATCTTCTGACATATGCAGGCAAACAGCAACAATTTACAAAATTTTTGTATAAATAGCAGAGATAATGGTCGCAAGTTATGGCTACTGTAAAGTAGGGTATATACAAACAATTTTTTTAGCTGAACTTGATAGATAGTGTGGGTGCAGAATTAGACTCTGCCAGGTACCATCTTTTGTCACCCTTGGCCGTTTTTGAGAAATCCAAGATGTGGCGCTGTCATAGATGATTATCTATTCAACCCTATTTACAAATATGGTTAATACATACTATAGGACCCAGAACAAGTGCATAGCACTTGTAACATTGAATCATACTTCAAATTCAAAATGGAAGCCAATCCAATAATTTTAAAAAATATGCCCTTTAACAGCAATACTTGCAATAAAAAATATGCCACAGTACTTAGATTATGTTGTCAGACACATAAATTCAGGCTGGTCTAGGGAGGGAGGCAGAGGGGGCGCGCCCCCCGTAATTCGCAAAACTTGCAAAATCAGCCCATTTTTGGACAAGTGTACCCTTTCCCGCTCCCCCGGTAATTTTTTGACGTTTTTTTCAATCCTGGATCCACCCCCTGAATTGATTTTGATACTTTTAAATTTTAACATGGCCGTCATCAATATGGCAGCCAAAGAACGTGATATCTGCCATATTTATTGACGTGCAAATTTTTGCGCATTTTATTTTGCCACAGTAAACCACTGTCCAATGGATAAAACATTCACTAAAAATGACAGAGAACTTCAGCATTACATTAATTTGTCCACCACCCCTCCGCATGACCCTCAATGACCTTTGAGGCAACACATGTTCAGATAGTTCCTAAGCTCTATTCCATCTCTTTGAAATTCAACAGACCAAGACTGAAAACAGTTGTGTTAAGATTTTGCACATACAAAAAGTATCATCACACACATACATGCACATGCATGCACACCCATATACTATTAGGGGTCTACATGGGTAAAAAATCGACACTCGTGACAGCGCGACACGGCTTCTTATTCCCGCGAACTTTCGACACGCAGTCTCATATCGAGCGACGGACATTTCAAAAAATTACTGTTGATCAATCGACACGCGACTTTTGGGGGGAAATTAAAAAACTTGACGTACGACTTTCGATAAATTCCGTATGCTTGACACGCGACACCCAACTTGTGGGAAACAACTTACAAGCGGATTATAAGTCTAAGGACGTACGAAAAATACCTTACAAACGCGCATCTTCCAGGGCGCCGGTCTTTTAGTTTTACGAATTTCTCAAGACAGTATCAGTTAATATGAGTGTAACATTTTTTTAATAATCGGGTTAATAATTCAATCTCTCTAAATGAAATTGTTGTAACTTGGATCAACAGTGGTATCAACTTCACCACGGCAAGCGCCCAGCCGCGCCGCCGGCCCGGCCGCCATGATCTCTTTTCAGTCATATGAAAATGACAAATTTGAGCAATTAAAAACACATATCATTTAATATTGAGTGTCAAAATCTAGGTTTGTATTTTTTTAAATGATTTTTAAAAATAATTTGGACTTATTTCACAAACTTATGTACCCTGTTTGTTTGTTTACTTCTAAGTTAACATATGAATGCTTGAATGTTCCAGTCAATACAGGGGGTTAAACTCAGCCTGATGAGAAAAAGCTTGTACAATCATCTTTAATCGTGGGTATTTGACTAGCAATAATAATTTGTGATTAAAAATACTTGAATAGACCAAGGCCAGAAATAGAGATTTAGAGTCGACTCTGTTTTTGAGTCAAGTTTTATTTACAAACTTGTATTACCTATTTGATCGTGGGGGATAGGGATTTTGGAATCACCGAAAATCCCTGAAAAAAATCACTCCCAATTTCACCATTGACATTTTCAGTCGGCCCTACAGCTACACTCACCAGAATGCTAGAATTCCATGATGAATTTGGCCATGTGTGCATTGCATACTTTGAGTTCAAGTTACTAGTTTTCATATTTCGACATATTAACTTAATGAAATCGAAGTTCGTAAATATGATGCAAATTCTCGGGAAATCTCCCTCCGCTGCAATTTTTTGTCAACAATACCTCATTGCGAATGTCGGGTTGGTCTTACTCGCCTATTTCATAAAATTAACACCTATTAACTGAATAGCATGTAAAATGACAGCAGAAAGAGTCTACCGGCAAAACAAAGCAATTAGCAACACAACATCAATCCGCGCACACGTGCATTGAAGACAGTTATTTACCGATGTACTGCTAAACTTTCTGATATAAATATCAATTTTATTTCGACGTATTTTTCTGCGCTTATAATATGACACACTGACATTTGGAAAAACAAAAAACTTTTAAATGTCAAAAGGACATTGAATGTTGTAGAATTATGTTTTCGTGCTTAGCATGGACTACATCGGACCAGGGGCATGCACAGTGCCACATTTTTCATTCGCAAACTGTTCGTTGCATCGTCAGAGTCTTTACACAAAGACTAAGGCGTAGGACCTTCTAAACCAAGGGGGGGAAGCCCATTAAAAAACAGTCGTCCGTGCTGGGCCTGAATTTGAATATTGCACGGGAATAATTATAGTTTGGGTGCTGTATACACACTAATGTCAAGTCGATACAAACAATCCGGCAAAAATATCAGTTGTTGGATGTTGGGCGCTATTGGGTGGTTAAATTTTGTCCTACCATGGCCATACACAACGAATGAAATTACACGTCAGTCGTACTTGATTTATAAGCTTAACAACTATGAATCTTGACACATCACTGTTTAACTAAAAAAAGCTAGCCAATATTTTAACCACAAAAGTGTATACTTATGTACAAGATGCCCCAAGTAACCCCTACATGACCCTGAAGACCCTGACCCTATCTATAATCCCACATATCCCCTTGTCTCAATGCATAACCAGTATGGAACTTGATCCATCACTGCACTAAAAATCTAGCCAACATTTTAACCAAAAGTGTATATCACATGCAAAAGATATGACCAAGTGACCCTGAATTGACCTTTGGCTTCCTCATAGTGTTACCCCACATAATTCCCCTTGTTTCAAGGTATAAGTATACAAAGTAATTAACTGATCATCACTGCACTAAAAAGCTTAACCACATTTTTACCCAAAAGTCTATACACAATTTAACACAAATAGACAGACCGACAGGACACACAAATCCATGCTGCCATAACGTCTGTCAAATTTCATTGGAAGACATAAAATGGGTGCAATGGATTCACAAAATGTACCTTGAAAATTCATTCTAAAATATAAAGACAATGGCATGAGGATTTTAACAGCTGTGCAGCAAAGTAAACCAAAAACGACATCCTTTTTGCACGATTCTGTATCTGCTCAGTTATCTGTTTCATTTTCATATGCAGACAAAACAGTAACAGATTTACAATAGTTTTGTATAAGTCATGGAGATATGGTCCAAGTTCTGGCCTGACTGTAAAGTAGGGTATATACACCAATTTTTTCGCTGAAAGTGATAGATAAGTGTGTGCAGAATTAGAATCTGCAGGGTGCCATCTTGGTACCCTTGGGCGTTTTGAGGAAATCCAAGATGGCGCTGTCATAGATGATTATCTATTCAACCCTATATATTCTATGTCACTTGGAGTTAATAAATACTATAGGACCCAAAGAACAAAGTGCATTGGCACTTGTGAAACATTGAATCATACTTCAAAGTCAAAAATGAGAAGCCAAATCCATAATTTTAAATATGCCTTTAACAGCAAATACTTGCAATAAAAGAAATAGGCACAAAAGTACTTAGATTATGTTGTAGACACAATAAGGGTCAGGCGCGGACTAGGGGGGGAACGAGGGGCGCCAACCTCCCCGGCTAATTTCCAAAACTTGCAAAATCCGCCCATTTTGGACAAGTTACCCGTGTCAGATCACGGTATTTTTGCGTTTTTCAATCCTGGATCCGCCCTGAATGTATTTTTATATTTTAAGTTGATAACATGCCGTTCAATCAATATGGCAGCCAAAAACGTGGAATATCTGCCATATTGATTGACGTGCAAATTTTTGCGCATTTATTTGACACAGTACACCACTGTCCAATGGATAAAACAATTCACTAAAAATGGATGCAGAACTCAGCATTACATTGAATTTGTCCCACCAAAATTCCGCATGGACCCCTCAAATGACCTTTGAGGCAAACATGTTCAGATAGTTCCTAAGCTCTATTTCCATCTACTTTTGAAATTGTCAACAGACCCATGACTGAAATACAGTTGTTGTTAAGATTTTTGCACCATACAAAAGTATACATACACACATCACTGCACATGCAGACACAACCCTATGACTATTAGGGGTAACATGGGATAAAAATCGAACACTCGTGACAGCGCGACACGGCACTTTCTTATCCGCGTAAACTTTCGACACGAGTCTCTTATCGAGCGAAGGACATTTTAATAACAAATTACTGTTATCAATGACACGCGACTTTTGGGGGGAAATTAAACACTGACGTACAACTTTCGTAACTTCCGTATGCTTTGACACGGGACACCAAATTGTGGGTAAACAACTTACAAGTGATATGGAAGTCTAAGGACGTACGAAAAAATACCTTCCAAAACGCGATCTTCCCGGGCGGCCTGTCTTTTAGTTTACGAATTTCTTCAGACAGTAGCAGTAAAATGAGTTAACATTTGTTAAATCGGGTTAATAATTCATCTCTATAATGAAATGTTGTAACTTGTATCAACCAGTGGTATCAACTTCACTGCCCGGAAGCTGCCCAGCCGCGCCGCCGGCCCGCCGCCATGATTCTCTTTTCAGTCATATGGAAAATGACAATTGTGAGCAATAAAACCACATTTATCTTTTAATATTGAAGTGTCAATAATTCTAGGTTTTGTATTTTTTAAATGTGATTTTTAAAAATAATGGTGGACTTATTTAAACTTATTACCCCTTGTTGTTTTTGTTTATTTCTATAATCATAATGAAGCTATGAACGGTTCATTCAATACAGGGGTAAACTGCAGACTGATGCAGAAAAAGCTTGACCACTCATCCTTTTATATCGTGGCATATTTACTTTAAGCAATAATAATTAATGCTGATTAACAAATACTGTGAATAGCCCAAGCAAGAATGAGTAGATTTAGATGACTCGTTTTTTGCGTCAAGTTTTATTTACACTGTATTTACCGTCTTTGGGCGTGTGATAGGGAATTGTTGGGAATCACGAAAAATCCCTGAAAAAAATCATCACAATTTCAACCATTGACATTTTTCATAGTAGGTCCTACAGCTACACTCACCACAAAATGCTAGATTTCCATGATGAATTTGCCAGGTTTGCATTGCCATACAGTTGTGTTTCAAGTTAACTGTAGACATATTTCGCATATTAAATATACTGAAATGGGAAGTTGGTAAATATGATGCAAATTGTGTTTCTGGGGAAAAATCTCCCTCCGACTGACATTTTTTGGCTAACAATACCTCATTGCGATGTCGGGTTGGTCTTACTCGCATACTTTCATTAACATTAAACACTATAACTGATAGCATGTAAAATGACAGCAGAAAAGTCTTATCCGGCCACACAAATGCATTGCAACACAACATCCATCGTCGCGCACTGCATTGATGAAGTATTTACCGAAGTCTGACTAAACATTTCTGATATAAATATCAATTTTATTTTCGACGTATTTTTCTGCGCTTATAATATGACACACTGAATTTGGAAAAAAACAAAAAAACTTTAATTGTTCAAAATGACATCGAATGTTGTAGAATTCTGTTTTCGTGCTTAGCAATTGACTACATCGACGCAGGTGCATGCCACAGTGCAATTTTCATCGCAAACTTGTTCGTTGCTCGTAGCGTTCCTTCTTACACAAGACTAAGCTTAGGTCTAAACCAAAGGGGTGAAGCCCATTCAAACCAGTCTGTCCATGCTGGGCGATGACATTTTGAGTATTGCACGGAATAATTATTAGTTTGGGGTCTGGTATACACACATAATGTTCAATTCGGATACACAAACAATCCGGCAAAATATCAGTGTGTTGGGAGTGTGGGTGCTATTGGGTGTTAAATTTTGTGCCTACCCATGGCCAACACGATGAATGACATGCGTCAGTCGTCTTGATTTAAATAAACGCCTCAATGAATGAATCTTTTCACCTAAGCTGCGCATTGCATTGGAAAAAAGAGTATCTGAGCCCAAATATCCAGGGTGAACTATTATTACACCTGGCACCTCTAACACATAATTCAATTTGTATCACTACCGATAGTGTATATGCAAAGTGGCACCCACAGTATTTGGAAGAAGCGGCGGCAGCCATTGCTTTCTATGTTGGTACTCTAGTTTTCTTTGTGGTCGGCAAAAACATGAGAGACGATGAATTTCTCAAGTGACGTAACGCTTTACCTCTCTTTCTATATATAACCTCTTTTGCCTAAAAACATTGTCGGACATTATTCAAATTGTACCCAAAATAGCCCCAAAGACTGGTGATGATTAATTATCATGCCATGCTCAACGTTGTTTAAGACGGCGATGCAGAGGTATTTCCTAAAAAAGATTGGTACTGGACGTACTTAACCGGACGTTGCACGATATGGACGATGTGTTAAAGTTAGTAATTTTATCCGGGATTTTTACGCAAACTGGATTCTAACTGATTTTCCACATTTTCAGCTCAAATTGGAGTATATAATGCTAGCTTTATTCATTACTCTAAAAAAAAAAACAGGCTTTTGCTCCAACAAAAGCGGTAATAAGCGCTCTCAAAGCGTTATTTTCCTGCGACCCATTTGACGGGAGAAAAATCCAAAACATGCGATGCCAATAACTGATCGACATCCGATGGCACAAATATAAAGATCGACACGCGACAAGTTGAGCTGGGGCTAAAAAGCGAACGTTTCTCACACCAGTGCGCTTAAATCGCGACACGGCAACAGCGTTAATTTGGCAACCAAAGTCGACCCCCCTTTTTTGAGTTTACTTAAGTTATTTCAAAAGTCCTTCCAAATACTTTTGCAGGGACAAATCCTATGCGCCAAAAGACCCTCATTCTTCTTGGACACAGTTCAGTAACTCCAATTCGCCAGTGTATTTAGAATATACAATCCCTTGGTTTTTTGGTATGATATATGATACCCAGAAACACACAAGTTCAATTCATAATTGTGTACAGCTTAATGTTAACTGAACTGTGTCGTTGGTAGATGATGATCGCCAAAGCTAATAGTTGAATACAGACATTTAAAAAACAAGTGAAAAAGTTTCATCTAGTTTGCGTTCAGAACAGTTTACAAGTACTGTTTGAAATGTTTGCACGTACCAAGTTAGGTAGGTATTTTTAACCCTTCTGGCCAAATCTGACATAATTTAGGAAAGAAATGGTTTTCATTTACAGTAGCTTAAGAGTGTGACTGAGGGTAATACTTAAGGCAACCCTGTGTGTGTGTGCAGAATGCAATATTTGCTGCATTTTAGGGGTGATCAGGAGAAACTGCTTCCCTCTTCCCAACATGCAATGCTGATTGGAGTCATTTGTCATTAGTAGTTAAGCCTGTTTTCCCAACATTGAATAAGGGGGTATGAGGACAGAAAGTGGAGGGGGAAGATCCAGGGCTTGAAATAAGGATTTCTGAACCAGGGGCAATTTCTAGCATTTTTAACCTTTTATTGCCCCTGGCCTATTAATTATATAGAATTTCTGCACAAACAGGTAACAGAACCAGGGGAATTTTGTCTTTGAGCAGGGGTAAATTTGCCTCTGGTCCCCTCTTATTTCAAGCCCTGGGAAGATCATTGCATTTGTTTATTTACCACTTTTGGTAAGTGCTTTGGAACTGAGGGCAATCTGAGAGATTCATGATAAAGATGTTAACGTGATAAATCTGTTCTAATTCTAGCTGACAGATATGAACCTATATGAACTCAATTAATTGAAAACAAACACTACGGTGGTTAGATTAATCAACCTTTTCTGTAACACACACCTGTTAACACGTCAATGTGACCCAATTAAATTTTGATCTTTTCTGTGCTTGAGGGATGTGTCTGCATCATTTCAGGTAATGTCAGCATATCAGGAAGATGTACCAAACCAAAATTACACTGAGAGACCAAATCCAAATTATTTGATGGTTCACCATTTGTGAAAATTAAGTTTACTTCTGGTTGAGTGGAACTTGTCTGTGATGAGAAATTACACAAGATATGACTACATCATATTTGTAACCTAATTTCTTTGTTCAAACATAAAACCGGATAATCTGCCTCTTCTATACACAACCAACTGTAACTCTGCACCAGTCTACAATTTTTAGTCACTGTTGGCTTGAAGAGTTTTGGTAAGTAAAGCTAGTTTTTACTTTATTCTGACTGTCAAAATAAGTGCTCTTTCCAATCCTCAACTTTGATCCACCACTCAGCTCATCAAAAGTAAGATTTGTAGAGTAGTTGTAGAGAAAGCAAATATAAGTTTACTTGTGGTTTTAAACTTACAACATCAATGTATAAGCCGCTTTGGTTTATAAGTTGTAGCACACTTTGAAGCCTTTGAAAACAATGTATAAGCCGCGGCTAATATTCCTAAAATAATGGTACTTCTTTCCAATTCAGTTGCATTTTGTTCGGATAGGTTGGAAGCTGTTGGACAAATGTTTTTGAAAGGGCGGGTTACATTTTTGCAAGTCACAAAAATCAATCAAATTTGAAATTCAATTAGAATACAACAGCATCTGTGGCTACAGCTTGTGAGAGCAGGCTATGATGAATGGTTTTCAATTTATGACATCAGAAATGTCCCTTTGTGATGGCCACTTTCATGGGCAGATTTGAGGTAGCTATAATTACACTGCAAACTTATGAACAGTCTGGCCTGTTACTCCTCAAAACTGTGCTTTCGTCATACACTTTTGTCCCGACTTCTGTTCTCCTTTAGGATTACAATTCACAATTATTATAGCTAAATATAATTGAAGAGTTTATTTCCAAAATGTGTTAAGTCCAGAAATGCACTTTCAAGAAAAACATTGTTTTTTTATATAGATATTTTGACTCAGTTAAATTGGTTGATACTGCTTATGGTTTAAAGGGAAACTAAGCCTTAAAAGGGGAGACAAGCTTATGTTTATACATATAATACTAATACTCCATATAGGAGTAATTTCCATCTCTCAAACCCATTCCCTCTCAAAATTAAAAGTATTAATTAGGTGTTCATAGGTAAATCCATGTTGACTTTGGATGACGTAGCCTGGGCCCACCAAAGAGGGCAGGCAAAGCGACCATGCATGCCTCCTACATAATGAAGCACATGTTAACATCCAAACATCTATTCTTTGTGATGAATGGTGGCTATTCAAAACATTCCATATGCATTTCATTGGCAGAAAAGAAAATCAATTGTTACAGACAGACACACATTGCAATGTTGTGTATCTTTACGGATTATAAAGTGAGTCAAATAGAAAATCTTCTACTTCCAGTGAATGGGCCAATGAATGGCAGAAATACATTTCCGATCACTTTTTTTGTGTAGAATTACTACGCACACTTGGCTCAAAGAAATTAATCCTACCTATTAGCCAATTTAGCTTGAGCAAATGCATACATCTGTATATAAACCACTAGAGCATTATTTCGAGTGGTTTTTCTTTGTTTTCGCGTAAAATTATATTCGCGAATGCACGCTTACCTCGAATTTGAATATGCATGCGTGCATTATGACCCGATTTGAATATGCATGCGTGTATTATCAGGGGGTGCATCATCAGGCGTGCATTATTAAACAATAGAATTTAATAATGCACGCCAGCACGCATGCTTTTACTTCCCCCTCAAGTGAAAGCGCTTGAAC
>JAMKCH010041994.1:0-11957 GCA_023653785.1 Ophioderma brevispina
AACTCAGGCGTATAAATCCACTTTTCCTAATCCGTCTTTCCTCAGCATGGTGAGCTTATGGAATAACATGGTACTTAGAGCTCTACCGACTTATCTCTTAATCACATACTAAAACGAGGAAGTGAATGGATTATTTGTTGATTGACACACTCTCTTTTACTTTTTGATGTTCTATTTCTAATAATCAATCATGACACAGTGATCTTCTTTTGCAATCCCCATTTTGTTTACACTGAGTCCCTTGATTTTTTTTTGTTTTATGGTTACGCATGGTACACAGCATTAAACACCTGTTACTGCCACTAATTATGTTATATATTTCCAAGTTTTCCATAAAAGACATTAAAAATAAATTCTTTATGAAGTTTGTGCTGAAAACTAGAAATGAATGTGACCAAAGAAGTGGACCTTGACATATCACATCGCACAATCTGTGTGTCATATGTTTCTAAGTTAATTAATACATTGATACAGTTATGGGAAAGGTGATTACCTTTTCAAAGTAGACCTTTTGTTCTCTTAGCTAGCCTGCACTAAACTATTTTCTTTACCCCAAAATTGAGAATCAAATCATTGGACATTGCATGAAGTCATAATACTGAGTAGTGCCCATTTACTTTTAGAGGGGCATTACCTGAGCATGTTGAATTAAAAATGAAATTTTGAAATTAAGGTAGGTTGGCAATGACTTTTCCTGGGAAACACAGAAAAGTATGTTGTATTCAAGGGGCTTCTTTTTAAAGCCAAAGCTTTCAGTGCACAACACATCCACAGTTGACACAAATGACACATACGCAAAATGCTTGCAGAAAACCAATGTCAGTTCATCTTTAGGCCAGGTGGAGTACAATCTTACATGTATAATACCACTTTTTACCTATTCCTTTTAATCTATCTTCTGCACATATCCAAACTTGCCCTTAGCTAGGGTCAGTCGGTGCATGTCATGTGGCATTTGCTATCACCTGTATCCCTGGCTAGTCTTGCGTTTTCCTTCCAATTTCCTCTCGGCGATATGATTCCCACGTGAGAAGGAAATGTGGGGTATCTTGCCTGATAGTCATGCCAGCTATCTTGTACCGAGTCATCATCCTCATCCATGAGGTGTTATCTTATCTTGTATGCTATCTTTAGTCATGTCCACAGAAGGCGGAAACTCCGGAGTTTTGCAAAACTCTGGAGTGTCGATCAGGGTTTTTGACCGTGTGGACGCATTCGGGTTTTACACTCCAGAGTTTATCGAGGGGCTAGCGGGGTTTTATCCCCCTAAAAAACTTGGGAGTGATGCTCAAACACGATAACATTCCGGATGTTTTGAGTGTGGTGCATGTGGAAAGCTTCGGGGGATAGTGATCGGAGGTGACCTGTAAGGTCAAAAATTCCTGTTATGTTTGAATATCACGCGGGAAAATCCACAGCTTCCTGCATGGTGAATTAGGTCTACACCCGATATGAGAAGCGGAGGAAAAGGGAAAAAAAAACAAAAAAAAAAAAAAACCAAAACAACAAAACAACAAGAACAAACTATTGATTAAAAAAAAAAAAAAAAAAAAAAGAAAAATAAACCCCCCCCCACCCCCCCCCCCCCCCCCCCCCCCCCCCCCCCCACCCCCCCCCCCCCCCCCCCCCCCCCCCCCCCCCCCCCCCCCCCCCCCCCCCCCCCCCCCCCCCCCCCCCCCCCCCACCCCCCCCCCCCCTGGGGGTTGAGTTCAGAGTTTTGGCCATCGTGCGGACACAATTTGGAGTGAGTAAAATAATTGGATTAGAATTTTCACCTCCGGAGTTCAAACCATGGCGTTTTGGGAACATGTGAAAAGAGCCATTGACTTCATTCTATCTTGTCACATGCAGAAGATAGCCCTGAGCCAAGGGGAAATGTTTGTCTCTCCCTCATTTCAGTCTAGAAGACCAGGCTTCCTGACCAAAAGAGTGATATTACGATCACATTTAGCTGGATTTTCAGAAGCACCCTCTTCATGAAGTTATCAAGTTGCTTTCACCTTAAGCTGGTGGATCCAAGTTCATGCTTGGTATGCTTATACATGATGATGAGGGGTCTTATATGGGTAGAAGATATGAGGGTCAAAGGTCATTCAGGGTCACTTAGGGTCATTATATGGCTTCGTATTCTTGATTACATAATCGGATGACCTATGTAAAGGGGTACCTGAGAAATCATGATCACATCAAAAGATTTTCCAGTGAGCAATTTTTTGTGCAATGTGCTTACCAAAAATTGAGAGTAAGGGCATTATACAAATCTCCCTTCTGTAATCTACTACTCTACACTAGTGTTCTTTAAAGGGTCATGGGCCGATGCTAATAGCCTCAACCAAAGTTGTCAAAATTTTGGTATCTAAGAAAGCTACTGTTTTTCTCATTTACTCTGTGAAAATTGAGGTGGTAAAGGATGTTGGTTTGGATAGACCAAGAGTGTTCCATGTCTGTGTGCTGTTCCACAACCACAGTGTAGTGTCCTGATTGGCCGATAAAACTGTAAATCCTGGTATAAAAATCAGCATGTATTAAAACATGATGAATGTATGGACTCAAATAAAGGTTACCAATATAAAGTAAAGTTGACCTGTCACAGTAATTGCTGCCTTTCATTCAACATGAGCTAACCCACAAATGTGTTGAGTACCCAAGTCTGTTCTATTACCAAATAATACCAAAACAGATCATCTCTCCATGCATGATCGTTCATAACAATATGTAATATAGGTCTTAATATAGTCATTAGCATCCCATAAAAACAGCCTGTATACACGTTACACCACACACGTGATATGTTTTCATTTTATTGGTCCTGGACAGTGAGTTCAATTGGACCATGTGTGGTAACAGGTGCAGTGTTGTGAATTGGTCCAGTATGCATTTGGGTATTTTGTTGCGGAATGGACAAATCATGCAGTACTATTGAGTGGGTAAAAAATTTTCCTGCAATTCCAGATTATCAAGGTTGTTGAACTTTGTGCAGGGAATGTACTAGAAAGGATTGATTCTCGTGCTTTTTTCCTTGGGCTTGGAGGAGAAAGGGAAGATGTGTAAGAGAAAGGGAGAGACAGAGTGAAGAGAAATGGACAACTATACACTGGTCTATAGAAGTATATTTGGTCTATGCAAGTGATTTATTGCTCCATTGCAATTGTTTTTAATTAAATCTGTAGGAAGATTGTCTAAATATGTCTGTGTTGCTCTCAGTCTCCATGTGCACAGTGGAAGAAAGAGTCCTATAGTTTGGTTAATAATTTCTTGGACATGGCAAACGCGCACGTTGCTTGTTGCTGAAGTGCGTCTACGTGAACCCAGGGGTGCGCCGCTTTGGCGGGGAAGCGGGCGTACCAGTAACTTGTGCCAAGAAATATTACTCCAACTATAGCAGACATAAATAGTCATTCGAAATTTTAATTCTGGTCATATACTTAGTTGATCAATTTATCCAGTTGGGCCCAAAGATGAATTTTGAATGTAATCAAGCTTGCTTATAGTTAGGAAGATCCCACATCCCTAATATACTTGTCACTAAGTTCTGAATTGTCCAACATTAATTTCTAATGATTTATGTCTTGGGTGATTCCCTCTATTTGCTCATGATCCAAATTTCACTATTCATGCATTGGCCTGAGCAGATCAAAACGTCATATGTGTCAGAAATAGTGCCATCTATCTAATGTACCATTCTCAAAATTGCGACATTTTCCATTGGCACTGTACAAAAAATACACTGGGGTTTTTTAAATAATATTCTAAATATTGTAATAAAAATTGCAGCTTGTGCAATTTAGGTTCTGATGTCAGGATGAAAAAAAGAGAAGTGGTCTGGTATGTCTTTGGTCTTGTAATATTCATTGAACAAATAGTACAATTTTCTTGTGCTCAGCTTTAATTTATACTCACAATACAAGCATTTACAAATTGAGATCACAAAATAGTGTAGGCCAAGGTAACCAGCTCTTTATCCCTTTCTGAGGATTCCTCTTATCGTATGGACACATTACCTTAAACACCTCATGAAATTCTGAGAGGCTTCTCAACACCCCACTGTCAGAGAGAGCAATGTTCTCAAATTGACTTATTCATTGTGGCATATGCACACTTTGTATGCAGCGTAGCAGCACATATACGTTTTCGTTTCTTACACCTTCAAAATTTGGGTGTAAAGATTTCTGTTCTGGAGTCATGGCATTTCTTTTGGAATTATTACTCACCCAAATTATATTTTATATACTCTGGCAAATACTCTTATTGGTGGCAAAAATTGGGTGTGATTCCCATGCCCTTTGGATAAATTTGTAAATCTTAATTCGTAGTAATGCATAAGGAAAGAAGTAAGGGTTTTTGGGGGGTATTTGCATTTCGTTTAATTGTTTCCCCGTTGATTATGCATTTAAGTTTACATAGAAAACTTTTACTATATGCTTTGCTGGGATACAGAGTATCGCTGTTTGTAAGAGCATTTGTCCCCAATAAAGTTATTTTATATGTTTATCCCTGGCTTGAAAAGCAGAAGGGGATCAGTCAAGGCGGCGTCGGCGCGTCCAACACATCTTGTGAACGCGACATAACATGAGACCCATTAGGTTTATGGTGATGTAACTTGGTGGTGGGATCGACTTGCCATTTCCTTCATCTGATTAGATTATGGCGTTGCATATGCTAATTAGAGTACCCCTAGGTTGCATAATTAATGAGTTTAATTTGGGATATTTCCAACAACAATCCTGTGAAACGCGATAACCTTAGACCCAAAATTTTAAGGTTTCTTAGGGTGATGTAACTTGGTTGGGTGGGATCGGACTGCCACTGCCTTGCACGATTTTAAGGGGGGTTGGCCCAGTTTTAAGGGGGGTTGTTGGGGGTTTAAGGGGAATTTTGGGTTAAGGGGGGTATTGGCAGCGATTATTTAAAAATTGTAACCGCGTCCCCCCCAGGGGGATTTAGCGGTTCGAGAACGGCGCCTTGTTTTTTTTAGAATACTTTCTTCTCATTTGTCTTCCATGTTATTGACTTTGCTTCAAGGAGCATTTCGGTGATCCACACCCTCTGTCCCCCCCAACTTAACCTCAAAAAAGTTGAGAATTTATATCATCTGAACCGTCAACATTATTAATCATTTGTACCTAATCTTACATGCAAATTCGGGCGTACTGTAAGAAATTAGCAATTTTTTTGTATTTCTGTCCGTAAACGGAACACAAATTATAGCACAGTGGCCTTGGGACCATGGGAACAAGGTATTTGATCATAACACAAGAACTGGAGGGTTGGGATCAACTCAAAAGTTGTGAATAACCTTTTCTCACAGATATCTAGTGACCAATGACTAAAGAGAAGTGCTGGAAATCACAAATGTCACCTTTAATTAGTTTAAATCTTAATCAATAACATAATAGTCCATCTGTGATATGATCCCACTGTAACTTCCATCTTAACCCTTTAATCCCAAATATTTATTTTGTATCCAAGAGGATTTAACTGTAATTTAACCAATGATACCTATCTTCTAAAGGTAATCTAGCGATGTCCCTAATGGTCGTTCGTCTTCCAAGGATTCAGCAAGATAAGATTAATGTCACCTTTTTCTCTCTCTCAAGAGCTAAACTCTCCATTCTACTTCATCCAGATTTTAATCCCGCCCCCGAGTGAAAAGTATGAAAGTATTTGTCGTTGACATGAAGTGCCGTCTTCCTACATTGTTTCATTCGTTCTGCACGTGTGCGCTTGCCATTCTCTGTATCTTGAATTTACCTTTGGACGCAGGCCTTAAAGGATTTCTGCGGAATCGTGCAAATCGCGTGAATGTATAGTTGTAGAAAATTATCGAAACATGGGCCGACTGTCAGATCTTAAATTACAATATGCATAGTGTCATTAGCTGCCCTATTAACGTTATTCAATAAAAGCAAAGGGTAAATATCCATAATTTAAAAATTACCCTCCTTATATCTGACTGCTTCCACCCACTAGTAGTGCAAGCTGTGAGTGTGCTAACTTCTCAAATGATATCTTCATATAAACCTTGAATTTCCCTTTTTGAGAGGTCCAAATCAGTATTCAGAAATATCCTGTGTTTTAACCCCCCCCCCCCCCCCCCCCCCCCCCCCAACAACCTCCCAATATTAACACCCCAATACCATGTTGGTGGGCCCATGTAAACTAAGGCCATGCAAATATTAGTTTTTATGTCGCTTGATGTGGATTTATCAGTAATCACATCATTATGACTGTGTTACCAAAGAGTAGGCAGTCTTATATGGCCCTCATACCTAATACACTAACATCGGGCAGCATAGCATTTTATCCCCTGACGCTTAAAATTGTCCGATCGCTATATAGCCTCATCCCCAGAACCCTGGATTTACCCGGAAGTGGTCAAATTTGGTATCTTGAAGAAAGTCTACTATTTTCTCATTTAAAGCTAAAGATCTTGGTTGGAAGTTTATGAGCAAAATGTGCTCCATTTAGGTCAATCACTGTTTATTTACCCAGTACACTATGAGCTACAAAACCACGTTTTCCCAGCCTTCACATCAATGATTAAATAATCGGCGGCGCGAAACTTTACAGGTGGGGTGAGGGCCATTCTTTCAAGTTTAACTTAATTTAACCATCTTCCTTTAATCCTGACCCTACCTTAAACCCTAAACCTCTAACCTAACCTTAAACCTTCCTAATAATAAACCCTAACCTCCTACTCTCTAACACTAACCTCTAAAAACCCTAACCCAACCATTAATCTCAACGTGCTATTACCCAAACTCTAATCTTAATAGGGTTCCCAAGATTCTAGAAATCTTCTCGCCATGTTTTAACCATGGTTGGTATTTCATAACACATACCCTGCCCACTTTTAAAACTAAACTCTTTTTTTATATTGCCTCTGGGTTATGATGATTTACATTAGTCATTTGTCGAAATCACATGGGATTTGACTCACCATTTAATTGCATTCCATTTGCATTCTAAACTTTGTTTTTTTCCACTATGAATAATCAATTTAGAATTTTCATGATTGTGGAACATACAGATTTTTGCAAATTCACTTGGTATGGTGCAATTTCAGTGCTTAATATTGTCCTCAGTCACTGACAGTCAGCTTCAGGATCTATGGACTTGTTCCCATTGTAAGGTAAAACTCATGTCTTTACAAGAAGTTACTACAGCATAAGTGGTATTTTTACTCTGGGTGTAACATTTTAAACACAACTATGCAAATGTACTTTTCAAGTGGCTTGGACCTGAAGTGTTTTGTTGCCTAAGTTACAAAGGGTTATTATTCAGTTTGAAATCCACACTGCCACCATGGAGATTTTCCTAAATCTTCACGAGGGAGTGTGTATTTTCAATGTAAGTTATTCTATGGGCTATCTTCTATTGATATCCATACTACCCTGTGGAAATTTTACCTATATTTTCAAGAGCGGGTTTGTTTTCAAATGATGTTACCCAATGAGCTGTTCCATTTGAAATTCATACACCTCTGTGCCAAGACTTTACCTAAATCTCTCCACAGGGGTGGGTTCATTTCAATAGAGTGGCCAGAAGATACAAAATTGAATTGTGACTGGTGGACTTCATTTCTTTCCGGAATAGGGAACAGGCTGAGTGACTTAAAAGGATATTGAGGCATACTGTCTTACATACATTTTAAACAAATTGTTTATAGTAAAGGAATTAATGCATGGAGAGTAGATGGCACATGGGAGTTTGACCACCAACCATGCTACAGGAGCAGGGCCTCCTTACTCATCTCCAAAGGGCAGAGCTATTGGTGTTTCTAATCTTTTTTTGACTTTTGTATTTTTCCTCTACTGAAAAAAAAAAAAATTAAAAATTCTAACATTTTTAAGTAGCAGGAGTGGGATTCGAACCCCCCAGACAAAACTGTATCATGAGATTAGTACCTGTCCACTGACCAGCGAGGATTGACATTTTTGCAATTCCAATCCTTGTGAACTTTTACGAAATAAATAGATACTAGCTATCGGCACTCAAAATGATAAATAGATCCCCTCAGCTCCAATTGGAATGATGGCCACAACTATGACTACAGGAGCATAAGAAGTTAGTGATGGTCCAAAATCTCATATATTCAAAGTAGAGCATGTATCACAAGAATTTATATATGCATGAATATTTTATGCTGTGTTCAGTACATTAAACAGTACATATCAAATGTGGCCTCTTTGTTTTCATAGCAACTGTGCTTACACCAATTAATTTGACTTGAATAGGTTTTTTGTATTTTTTTTATTTCAATGCTTTTCACGACATGATGTTGATAATGTTTCATGGTAGTGACTGGTTCACCTTTTCTGTGTTTGTAATTATGAGTACCCCTTACAAGACTGGATTTCTCAGACAACATTTCAAGTTTTTCCTGGTCAGGATTAACCCCTTTTTAACTTTAATGTTACCATGTAAAACACTAGAGTACAAGTAGGCTGCAAGGAACGGGATCAGGCAACATATATGGCCCTTATACCCTAAAGCACTGGCCCTGGCAGGTTAGATAGAGAATAAAGGTATTGTTTTAGCCTCTGACCATGTGTCTATTGTGTCATGTCACAAGGACGACAGCATTTAAGTAGAACAACACGTGTGTACGCTAAAATAGTGCTGTCGACCCTGTGATATGAAACGATAGATACACGGCAGAGAGAGGCTTTCTCATTCTTTAACACCTAATTCACATTTTTTTAATAAGCAGCAAGAACCAAAAAAACCAAAATCTTAGGGTCCCCTGGACCACCCCCCCCCTGATACACTTGAGGTGTTGCAGTTGGTGTTACAAACAAATAATATTCGCAGTCCTTAGTGAACGCTGGTAGGCTGTTGTCAGGTCTACCTGGTAGAAAAAAAATTGCGATATCAATATATCAATTTTTTGTTGTATAATTCATAATACTAAAAAAAAAAATCTGCAAGAAATGTTTTGCAGATGGGAAATAGTCCACCATCTGCAAACATACTTTTGATGCCAAATGTTTCCCTATTCCATATAAGTCACTGTAATGACACTGAGTCCCATAACTTTGACTAAGTGAAGAGCTCATGTAAAATTTGCCATAATGCATTATCAGAACATAGGGAGTTTAGTGTAACTTCAGCGCATTAAAGCTGTATAGTGACCTACTTTTTAAAGGTATTTGTCTTCACCCTTTTTTGTGCACAGAAGTGTATATCGAGGGTTAGGGCAAAAAGCCCCCATCTACAATAGCTGCCATATGTTAGATTTGGCAGGTATAACACTAATGAAAACACCAACTGACAAATAGCAGCTATTGCGCATGGCTGGGGGTAACTTGCACTAAACCCTCGATAATGTGAAATTTAAAAGATGAAAATAGGTGACCTTAGAGTACTTGATTGGATGGAAAAAACAAATTCAAAACAAAGCAAAAAGTGTAAAGTGTTGGTACAGTCGAACGTGTGAAAAATTAAATTAAGTCTGTTGAAAATATCGCTATTATGGTATTGAAGTCAGGTTTTTTTTTTCAAGCTAATTGACCCATGTTAGTAATAAGTTAACTGAATTTATAATGCATTAGTAGAAGAATAACCAAAATTAACTGACTTAATGCAATTAGTTTAATTGTTTTTTAACAAAACAGGCAAATTAGATAAAAACAACACAGATGGAAAACTAAAATAAGTAAATGAAATCAGTCAATTCGGTCTTCTAAAGATGGGTAAATGAAATACATGGTCCCTGAAAAGATTTTATCCAGTTGACACTTTGTCCATCAGATCATTATTCTAAAGTGAAAACCATAAACCTTATACTAACCCCAAATGCTAACCCCAATTCTAATCCATAAGGACAAAATTGGAAACAGAATCTGTTAGAAAGATGTGTTTGGTTTGTGACAATTATTTGTGGAATTTTGGAGATGTTTCTATTAACAAAATATTCAAAAATAGGCAAAATAAAATATAAATGTTATATATAAATTACAATAACCACTCTGGTATAAGCCCACCCCTCTAAAAGGAAGATTTTACTTCCAAAATAGGGGTGGGCTTATATGAAAGCCATGAAAGGCAATAACGTATTGCCGCAACGCGTGCGGCATTTCGGCAACGCGGTGCGTGTAGGCCATTAGAATGATCAATTTCTGTGACGTATTTAAAAAAATGACGGACAACGCGTGTGGCAAAGTATCTAGCAACGCGTTGTGGAAACTCACAATGCGTTGCAGCCTCACACCTGCGTTGCGAGCTTCACAAACGCGTTGCGAGCTTTACAACGTGTTACGAAGGTCCACTAGCCATAATGGTCTAACGTATTTGCCGGCAACGTGTTGTGATAAAGTAGCAACGCGTTGCGACATTGCGGCAAACGCGGTGCGGCGTCGCCATCAAAATCATGAATGCTGGTGACGTATTTATAAAAAGTAAATCCACAAACGCGTTGGCCGGCAATACGTTTGACCCTTGTGGGCTTTCACAACGCGTTGCAAGCCCTCACAGCACGCGTTGCGAGCTTCACAACGCGCTGTGAAACTTCACAACGTGTTGTGAATCAATAGGGCCATAACGGATTGCGCCCTCAACGCGTTGTGAGGTTTGCAACTCGTTGTGAAGGTCGCAACGCGTTGTGAGATTTATATTTTGGTGAAATACGTCCAACAGAATTGATTATTGTGATTGGCCGACACCGCAACGGCTTGCTGAAACTTGTCGCAACTCGTTGCTGAAATGTCGCAACGCGTGCCGAAATGTTGCCAACGTGTTGTGACTTTCTCACAACGCGTTGCGGCAATACGTTATACCCTATGGCTTGTGGACCTTAGGCAACGCGTTGTGAAGCTTTGCAACGCTTTGTGAATGCTCGCAACGCGGTTTGAAATGTTTGCAACGCGTTTGCAAAGTATCTAGGCAACGCGTTTGCAAAGTACTACAACGCGTTGTGGTCTATTTTTAAAATCGTCACAGATATTCCTGATTTTGATTGGCCGACGGCCGCAACGCGTTGCCGAAATTGTCGCACGCGTTGCCTACTTTCTCGCACGCGTTGTAGCATACGTTATGGTCCTTTAGGCTTTGGTCGATAGGCTTATACCCCGGGAGGGGCTAGAAATAGAACCTGGGTGTAAAATTTCAGATACAAAATTACAATAGGTCATTGTCAAGAGCTTTATTCACCAGATACCATTTAATGTACCCTTAGCTGTAGCAGATATTAAAAAATTTTAATAAGTTCAATTTTCCTCCCCCTCACATTACTCAAAAACAAGCCACCCCAATGTATTGGGCCCTACATTGATGGTCTAGAATAGTTCAAGTTTTAATTACAATGTGATTTTTTGTTTTGGGGAATTACTGCCACATTTTATATTGTTTTCCTCCCCTGCCACATTTTATATGTTCCTGAATGCTACAATTAACCACCTGGGCTTATACACCGAGTGTATGCTAGCTCTGTAATTTTCTTTAAAAATTGGGGTGGGGCTTAATACCCCGAAGGTTGGGCTTATGACCAGAGTGTTACGGGTATATAGTTTAAATAACGCATTTACTTACTTCTTGCAAGTGAAATGAGGAAAATCATTGCTGCAAAAGGGTTTTGAGTATCTAATTGAAGAGGCGCCCACACAGGTGAGCAGGCATTAATTTGCGTAAATACAAGATCATATGTAATTGATTCCATACTGTATCACATCCCGCTTTAAAACAACCGGCAACCACCATAGACAGTCATAAATACGCCTCGCTATTTAAATAATCCTGTCGCCAACCATCTAAAAGCAAGCCCAAATCATGAATAATAATCGATCACTCATGTCCCCTGCACTACTACGATTCACGTCAAATCCCCCCTAACATTATCCTTTTGAAGTTCAGGTTCATTGTTGTGACTGTGTTTGTGTTATGTGGGAGAACCTTTTTATCTGTGAATGATGTTATTTACAGTCCTGTTAATACCCTTAGAATGCACTTCCCCAATACTT
>JAMKCH010041995.1:0-12081 GCA_023653785.1 Ophioderma brevispina
CTAGCGCCCTCTTGGGATCTGATTTTTGGGTCGGCGAATCTCTTGGCGAAGCCCGCCATTTTCCTTTGGGTGCGGCGTTGCTCTAGTCCTCGCCTTTATTACTCCTTTCGGGTCCCTTTTCCCGGCTGAATTAGCTCGGGATTTCCTTCTCCTTGTAGGTTCTTCCGGGTCAGGGTCGGGCTTATCTCTCAGCCCTCCACAGGGCGGGCCTTTTTGCCTTCATTCGTCTCTCAACCTTATCTCCCCCGGGTCTCCTACTCCCTTGGGTTCATCTGTGTGTTCTGGGTCTGTCCCCCTCTCTAGGGGGCCCGCTCCTGGTTTTTTGATCTGCCTTTGCCGCGGAGTGCTTCTGCCCCTTTTTCTAGGCCTACGTCGCATTCCAGTCTCCCTCAGAGTTCTTTCTTCCTTTCGCCTATTCCTTAGGCTGGTTTTTCCTCTGCGGGATTCCTCGGCTTGGCTCTCCTCAAAAAAAACTTTGGCTAGCCATTTAAACACATTTAAAGTCTGAGGTCCTGTTACTCACTCTCACCCCTGGTGTACTCGACTATCTAGTGATTTTTGGCTTCCTCCTGACTTTTGGAATCTAGAATTTCCATATGTGTTTTTTGCTCTGGCGTTTTTGATTCGGCCTTTGACCTTGCATCGCTCTCGCCTCTCTCGAGATATCATGCTCCACCTCCGACTGATTTCAGTCTGTGTTTGATTGAAAATATTTCTTCAACGGTGGTTTAATGCTAATGTTTCAGTCACATTGGTGTAAAGGAAATCAGTTCAGTGTAATGATTTATTTCAAAAAACACATCTGGGTGTGTTATAAATCATCTAACTGAAGCCTGATTTCCTTTTCCAATGTTGACTTCCCGCTTCAGGCCCGCCCCACCGCATGATATGGGATGGTGGGCGTCCGTGTGTGCTATGGGCCAAACGGAATTGGGGAAAGGATGTTCGAGCAGGAGGGCGTGACCTGGGGTCACTGGTCGGTCCATTCTCTTTTTTTTTAGGGGTGCAAAATGGATTTTGGGGCGTTTCACTTCTTCAGAGAAAAGCATATGTTTCAGTCAACATTGGAAAGGAAATCAGCTTCATTAGATGATTTATAAACATAATGTGTTTTTGAATAAACATGTATATCAATAAAAGTATATTTTCAATAGCATCAGCATAAAATCCTTACATTTTTGTTAATACAATTGGCTTTTTAGAAACTAACTAATGTATAATGAACTAAAAGTAAAAGCTAGTATTGCCAATAGCCTATTTCACATTAAACAAGCCATATAAGAGGAATAGAAAGCTATTCTCTCTTCCAAAAAATAGACAAAAGAAATCTGATTTATTTCCCTTTCTTTTGTTCAGAAATTTGTGTTATAAATCAAAAGCTCATTAATACTTTTTTTCTGTGCACTTACCACTTACCTGCTGTATGGTAAACTACTTCGTTCAAATAACAATGACCTTTATGAAAGCTCAAGTGAGGATGAATCAGCAGCTGACCCAGGAGGGGGAGGTGATGGGGTCATGGACTTGGAAGATCTGGAAAGGTCATGCACAATGAAGGCTGCAAAGGTTGGTATGATATTTGATTGCCTTCAGAAGGTTTTCAAATTCAAAGGTTGTGGTCACCTTCCAAGTCAGTCATCTTAACTGATTATTGTTTGCACAGCCATCAGTCTGATTCTGGATTTTCTAATTCGCTCTATGGCTTTTTGCATCTTTATGCATGTGACATTGGTGGGCCGGTTGAATTTTATCTTTTGATGGCTCCATCATGCCCGTGTTTAGTTATAAACCATTGAACTATATTCAGGTCTGGTTGTGGGGACTTGTTTTTGTTGTGGCAGTATTGTAATATAATGTTGCATATAACTCAAAACTTCAGCTTGGAAAGAGGGATCATGCCATTAAGATACAATTTGTAACAAAACTTGGCATCGTGTGAGAGCAAAAAGCAACCTATAATGCTTCTAATTTCCTCAGTAAAGTCAGTGACGTCAGTGTCTTATGCAGTAGTCGCACATTGAATTCAAAGTAGTGCTGGGACGTTTAAAACGTTTACCGTTTACCGAACGAAGTGTCACTAAACGTTTAGAAAATTTCACTACAGGTTTACATGTCAGCACACCCTACTAAATTTTTTTCAGTATTCTTTTAATTGCTGCAGTCATTTTCACCAAAATACCCCCACCTCGTGAAAGGTAAAGTTAAAACAGTTCCAATGCTTCTTCTAGAACTGGTTTCCTCCGACTTTTACGGAAACAGAAAACTCCCCCCCCCGTTTACCGAGGTCTTTGGTGCGTGATTTGGGTTGACTTCGGCTATCAAACCCTAACCTGCCCCAATTATGCGGTGCTTCACTACAGAGGGATCTACAAAAAAGGTAAAATGGCAGCGGTAATGTGCTCTTTCCGCATTGATTCGCGTTTTGGTCTTTTGGGATTTCAACTGCCTTTAATTTTTGGATTACATAAACATAACATAGGTAAGTACAACCACATTTTATGGTTCAGATGAATACTTAAAGATTGAATGCAACGCCCGGGTAACCCGATTACGAACAATTTAATGGCGCAGAATTGCAATTCCGTGGAAGCGCCAAATTCGGCTGTCGTTAACTTGTTATGAACGTTTAACGTTTAAATCGAACGGAAGTACAGAACAGGAACGTGAAACGGATAGGAAATTAAAACGGTAACTCCCAGCTCTAATTCAAAGCGCTGACATATCCGCACGCGTATAAAGGTGGTGGTGAAAATGTACATGCAAACATGTCTGAATGTATAGTGGCCAAGACTCAAGGAATATAAACACACTGTGGAGTGATTCCTTGGTGGAGTTTTGACAATGGATGATGACAAGCAATGACACCTAAAATTCATACAAAACTAGATTCTTCATAGGAGGTTTGAAGTACCTATGGAGTAGCCACAGAGTACCACCCTGGAAGTGATCCAGACACAATTGGATCTTTGACATTCGAATCCAAGAATTAACATTTGTACTAAGTCTGGAATCACAAGTTCAAGTGTAATTTCCACACAAAGGGTGGGTTTAGTATATATGGTTGAACTTTCACCGAGAGTGAATTGGTAAATCAGACACTGCAGATTATGTGTTCATTCTTGTATGTTGATGTCGCCCAAATAGTGTCAGTTTATTTGTTTAAAAATTTTTGTTTAACACAGTTCAGGATTAGCAAATGTCAAAAATCTTTCAAAAAATCATTGAGTTTCTAACTGGGTGGTTCCCTTGATTTAAAATTTGGTGAACTGCATCATCCTTTGTTTTGAATCGGCCTTTCCAGTGTAAAGTCAATACAAATCAAATTCATTAGTTTTAGGAAAGTCTGAGATGTTGAGCTGGCAGAATTCAGGTAATTAATTTAATACAGTTCAACAGTCAAATATAGCCCACAAATAAAGATAGTTCCCGGATATTATATGTACACTCTTAAGTCCTGCAACTAGCATTCAACATTGATTTTTATGTCAGTCCAATACTGGATAACAACTACTGAAAAAGACGATCCAAAGATTGGTAGCCTGCCATACTGAACACACCCTCTCACGATTTATCTACAGGTATACTATACTCCGTTTATCCCACCTCTGTGCAAGTGACGTCGCATTATATTTGGACGATCGTACCCGCGTAGCGCTGACCTAACTGATAGCGTTTTTCAAATTTGTGCACAATGACGCATATCTTGAGACGCATGTGTGGAAAGATACGCACATCACTGCACAGAGGTAGAAAATGGAGATATCTGTTTTGTAAATTTTGCATTTGATTCAGTTGTTAAATTTGTTGGCTTTTCTATATCATATTTATTTACTTCTGCAATAGCACAGAATGGTAGAAGAAAGGAGTTTGCCTATTAAATAACTCAACTCCAGTGATGAAGTCAGGGAATGTGATTGAACCCAGGGAAATGATTACGCCACTACTTCGTCAATCACTCACAAAACAGTCGAATCTTGTAGACAGTGTCTCAAATTTTATTTCTTCAATATTTGAATGGATATCATTTACAGATCAGAATTTCAAGATGTATAGTGCTATTGTTTTGCTTGAGTCAGTGATGTTAGTGTGATTGATATTCATGTTACAACATTAAATTAATGAGTCATTGGATTACACACATGTGCATTTGTGCATGAGCACTTCGATCGATGTGTGAGAGGCGAAATAGCTGTCCAAATTGTTAATGTCTTATGAATCTTAGAAGGGGGATGGCCCAATTTAAGGATATGAATTTTTCATCTTGAATAGATTGGCCTTCACCCAAAACCCCAGCTGTAAAGTTTCTGCACCGTTATTCAATCCATTTTGACGTGTAGGAGCTAAAAACATGATTTTTGTAAGCCCCATAGAGTACGTGGTAAAATAATATTGGTCCGTCAAAATGGGGCACATTTTCGCTGAATAACTTCCAAACCAAACATCCTTTAGTACTAAGATTTCCAGGTTAAAAGAGAAAAATAGTGGTTTTCTTCTGATACCAAAATTTTGACCATTTCCTGTAAAATCTGGGGTCCTTGGGGACGAGGCTTTTAGGATCGACCATGGCCCTTAAATGCTGTATCCAGGGAAAAGTTGGGTTAACGCATCAAAAATCACATCTATGTTCAACAGCAATTTTAAAAACTTGGATCATCAGGTGATCAATTAATCAACTGACACACAAAGCAGAAGTATGCTGGTGTTTTCATATGATGCTTATGTGTCTGTGTAGTATGAATGCCTTTTTACGGTCCTAAATTATTTCCAATCATACATTTTTGTTAATATTGTGGAAGGACTAAATCAATCATTTTGAATCCACATGAGCATCATGAAGGTTTTTACTTGTTATACCATTCATGATGCCTTGATGAACCAAAGTGATTTGGAAAGTTGACACTAAAATGTTTTTATTGTAGGTTTAGATAATTTTAATAAAACAAGAGATTTATTTTTCTGAGGCACATAATTTAAAGATCACTTGATACAATGTATGCGCTATTTTTTCTGTTATCTATTTTAATGTTATAAGTGGTAGGATCCCACTCAGGAGTCAAACTTTGTAGATGGACTAAGGTAATTAAAAATCAATATCCTTTGAGGAATGGATTGAATTTTTTTGCAATGCGCCCTCTGGTTTAAATTTTGAGAATTAATTAAAACCTCTAATCATGTAATCCTTCATTGTAACTCAGGAAACCTCAGTACTGGTATTTGTAATTTAATCTATCACACAAAATACTTTGGAAAAAGTTCTTCACAGACCATGCTTTTTCAAAAGAATTTTTAAAGAAAAGAATGGAAAACCAGATAAATAAATTTGATTAACAGTACATCTGTAAATTTGCATGTAGGATTGTTCTAATCTGATATATAATATGCAATGACCAACTCCAAAATAGAACTGCTCGCATTCCTCTAGCTTTCGACCTCTATGGAGAGTTCTTGATCACAAGTGAACTCCACTGCGATTTTCCCCCACGACAATCTCCACTTTTGATGGATTGGTAGTCTCTCTCACAGGAAATCTAGATTTTGCTAGCAGTGTAATTATATTGATGTAAAGAGAAACACCAGGCCCAGAGTTGATTACACAGGCTCTTATCATACTTCAAGAGGCATTGGCTGATTTTTATCCTCACTAGGAGGAAATTCATTCCATCACATGGTCAATTTCTAAGCAATTAGCAGAGGAACTGACAGGTTAGGTATTGAAAGAAGAACATATCATTCACCCGACATGGTCTATTTACGAACACCCCTCTTGAAATCACAGGACATCATCAAGAAAGACTGAAAAATGGCAACTCACTTAAAGATAAAACGAGCGTATTCCTGACATCATTGATCTTCTTAAGTTAATTTTACAGAAACATATTTTTTAGCTTCAGATGAGCATTCCAAGACAAATCTTGGTGCTGTCAAAATTTGGGAGTCCAGTAAGTCCCATTGTAGCAATCCGATTTTATTGAATGGCCTTAGAACAGGACTATTGCACCACCGCACCCTGGATTGCAAACCTAGGTTCTGGAGAAGAATGTGGATGATGTCATTGAAATAATCACAATGATGGGCACACCAAATCTAACAGGCCAAGATCACCAAGGAACCATCAAATGCAAGAACTGCAACCTGTGTGCTAGGCATTGATCATTTCGCGTCAGATCGGCAGTTTACATCAGAGTGTTTGAGAAAGGCAACAGTGGTTGCGGAAACGACCACCAGTATATTGTGCGGTTGTGAATCATAATTGAGAAATTCTGAGGATCCGGATGAATCTATTCAACTATATGTGGGTGACACAGGCAGGCAACATGGGTTAAGGATTCAGAGAACATCTTAAAAGACATGAAAAAATCCCTGACAAAAATTTACCAGGCACTAGAAAATCATCAACTTCATCCATACATTAGGCATTACTGATCATGTTGCACAACAAAACCATCTCATTGATTGGGAGGGTTAAAATACTCGATAGAGACTGTTTCCTTCTCAAGAAAAATCAGAGAGGCAATTCAAATCGGACAACGGGGAACAAAGTCATCAACCGTGACTGCTAGCAAAATCTAGACTTCCTGTGAAAGAGACTACCGTCATTCCAGCGCGTCAAACTCGTTGTTTCTCAAATATGATCCAGCCAAGCTGGGTACAAACGTCTGCTGCTTCCCTTGAATTCCTGCAAGGTCCTTGTTTTGTGCAATTGTTGCTCCAGCAGTTGGCAGGCCAAGAGATGTTCCATTGCCTGTTGTGCTGTTCCACAACCACAGGTAGTGTCCTGATCTTCTTCCGGGTAGCCCCACTTCAACAAGGAAACCTTAGATCAGCCAGTTCTGGTTCTCAATCTGTTGATACAACAAAAAGAGATCCTTCATTCGCCCATGGAGGAGTCAGTATCCAGTTGGGAGAGGCCTTCACCCGGTCATACCAATCCAGCCTTTCTCCAAAAAAAAATGGTACAATCGAAACAAAATTGGTTAAATATGAAATTTCAAAATAAGTCATTCTTACTTGACATATAATTAAAGAACAAATATCAGGCCTTTCCAATATTTTTGTTTCATTCATTTGCTTTTGTCCATCCAGAGATATACCATTTTAGTGCGTTATACAAAATCGGTTTTTGCCACTTTTATGCTTGCAGAGTTTTTCGTCCAGCTTTGCCATGCTTCTTGAAGCTCACAAAGATTGCAACTTGACAAAAGAACAAAACACAGATTAATTTAGTAACAAGGAAGTCTAGTCTTAGCGGCAACAAGTTTTATATCACTTATCATTTCAATTATAAAAAAAGCTTCTTTTATAATACAAACAATACAAATATTTCTTGCCCGTCAATGAAAGGGAGCTTTGTAATGTATTCAAGATTGCTATCTGTTAAATCATGCCAGAAGGAATGTAATTGCAACCAAAATAAACACTCCAATCCAAAGAAACGGTTTAAAATATTACACTTCCATATTTGTGCGTTTACTAATTGTTGAAATTGGAACAAAGTATCAAAGTGGTGGTAGGAAATTTGCGTTTCATGATACTTCAGACCATAAAAACTCTTCTTCTCCAGGTTGCTGTACGCCGTCTGTACGCGCATGGTTCTCTTCTGACAAACAACAGTATGTTCGAATGTTATTCACTTTATCGTACAAGCCAAAACTTACTTATCATAACTTCCACCATTACGTAAATGTTTTAGAATCTTTAGAGTGTCTTTATGAAGTTATCCCCTTTAAGAATTTCATACTGTTTCAAGTGGTGATAACTTATTTTTAACTATTCGTTCACCGTTTTCACCTCAACCAGAAGTGCCACAAACTCTCGGTTTTTGTGTGCCGCAGTAAACTGGAGTTATCTCTCGATTGTAAATAAGCAAGTTGAGATGAAACAAAAAATCCTGGAAAGCCTGTCTTTTCTCTTGAATGAGATATACAAAACACCTTACTATGATGAGATATAATATTGAAAAAATCGGTTTTTTTGATTGTACCATTTTTTTTTTTTTGAGACACAGGGCTGTAGAGGTTGCTTGTTGATAGCAAGTCTTTCTTTCACAAAGGCGCTCGCTAAGCTCCTTAGAGACGTTTTCAAGGGTTGGACTTTGTTAAGAAATTCTCTCTGGACTTAAGGCAATTGGCAGCAGGTATCTTGTCCAGACATAGGATTGTGCCTTTCACATTAGATACTTGGCAGCTACGCTCCTGCATTCCGCTACGCTATGACGGATGTCCGTTGGAGAAATTTCCTGTTCCTGCTAGGATGTTAAGTGTTTTCCGTTGGTGTTGGAGCGGAGGCTCCTGTGATAAGCCGGCAGGAGGATTTTACGCTGAATCAAGCTCTTCTTGGCATGGGTTGATCTTCCCATACATGGCAAGCTAGACTCTGCACATAGTAGCACAGGGCAAGTGCCATCGATTTAGGGTAATGTTGGCGAGCACCCCCATCTTTTGCCATCCAATCCACCAAGAGTTGATCGCCGTTGGGAAAATCGGCAATAGAGTTTCATTGTGATAAACACCTCTGCCATAGATGCAAAGCTAAAGACTGTGAGTAATTCTATTTTTGAAATTTGGTCTTGTACAACTTTGTCATCAGGTACATATGTTGCTGGGTGGGTGTCCAGAACTATTGTTTCTTTTGTATATTGATTCACCATCAGTATTTTTCAATTCATCTTGTCAATTGTTACATTCTTTTAACAGAGTATGTTTGCTGGCCGTGGAGGCGTTTACCATCACACCTTCTATTGGCATAGAGAAGTACCACAAGTGTATGGGCGACAAACACTAGTCTAGCCTTTGCTAATAAATGTGTCTTCTGTTGGAGGGAGGGTTTAGTAGAATTATTACTAAAGTAGTAGGAATGCCAGTTTGGTTAAATAATATACTGAAACAGCAGTACCGTATCCTCCATGCAGGAAAAAGTTTAAAAAGATATTAACCTGCATATTATAATATGCCCTTGTGCATTATGTCCATTAGATTTGTGCAAATCATCTAACTTTTTATTAGTCAAATTTTCTACAATTGTGAATCGCCTTGGTAACAATTTGTAAAGTTATCCGTTTGTGGCTGTAGTCAGTGGACTGCACATTTTAAAATCAGGTTCAAAGTTTTTATTTTTTTTCTGTTTTTTTTTTTTTTTGATAAATGAGACTTTAAAGCTGATAAAATTTTAAGCAAGATGATCAAATGATTTTTTTTTACTAAAGATTGCATCACTTTATCCTACCTTTGTTTTTACTTGGGGTTTTTTTTGGTCATCTCTTTGGGTTGCCTAGACATCACACAACCCATAGGAACTGAATGGAGATGGAAGATGGATGAATGCAGAAGAAAACGATACTGGCAGGTGCACTAGAGAACCACACAAGATGGTCAAACAGTTCAAAGGTAAGCAACAGTCTCATTTGATACAAGGCGTAGTACTGAAACCTGTACAGGGTGTGTGCTACCCTCCTCAGATAGTTCCTTCCTATATCAGGTGCCAAATTTTTTTTTAAAATGAAGCTTGTACTTGTATCCATCTGTCTGTCTGTTCCTCTGTGTTTAAAATGTTAACCCACTGCTTTCAGTAATTTGATGATTTAAGATGTCTTGGGTGTTTGGACTTCTTCAACTTGTGGAGTCAAGGTTCTTAGAGTCACATGGGGTTAGTGGGGGCATAAATTACACACTAATTGATTTCTGCATTGTTTGATCCATAGGTGACCAATAACAACTGTGACTGTCCTACTCTGAGATCAGTGTTTGAAATTGGAGGGGTTTTGTTTTGGACTGAGCGACTCACACTCTCTCTCTTTGAAAAATCAAAGTCTAAAACAAGTAGTAGTTATTTAAACCAAGTTTTAAATCTGGTTTTGTTCCTGCTAACGGGTGTGGCTGGATACACCGCACTCGCAATACTGCTGTGTGAGGATTTATTGAGCAAAAGATAATTGACCGTATGCCCTTCCTGATGTCAATCCACAGTTTTCGGCAGTGGGCCTAGTCTTCAGGCAACCACACCCACTATGCAAGGCAGCTGTGCTTGAATGGCCACCATTAGCCTCTCCATAGCTGACGGCCTTGGAGGTAGATCTTCTTTTTCATCTACCAGGGTAACCACTACCCTCCTCATCCCTATTTCCTTAGAAACCCGATGGAGGTGATGGTTTAGCCACTGACAACTGGCCCTGTGACGGGTTAGTAACTTGGTTACCAGGATACCATACAGCCCTCAAAAGTAACTGACCTGACAATCAAAACCCAGATGATTTCAATAAAATGAAAGATAGATGTTCAAAGTTTTTATTGTTTGTCAACACTAAAAATATATTTCGTTTCACTCTTTTATCTCACTCACCATTGTATTTTTTGATTAAGGTGCTGTTCCAATCATCTTTTGGGACCCCCTGATTACCTAAAGTAGTATCGATTTTGAAATGAAAGGCCAACTGGTTATCACAGTTATATGCAAGGCTCAAAAGGGGACTTGCGAGGTTGTTACTCACCTTGTCTGTGTAAGGGAAGATATGCTTCTTGGTTTTTTGTGTTTGTTCGTGTGTTTTTATAAAACAACTTACACGTCTGGAATTGGTATAAAATACAATGACCCGCATTGGTGTGTTAGCATCTGTGCATTGACATGAGTTTTTTTGGGAACACCTTACAGACCTACACAGTCCATAAGCTTCCTACTCACGGTGTCCACAGAGCTTAGGCGACTTACTCCATGTGTACTCTAAGCTCTACTCCAGGGGTACACCCTTGATGCACCATCGATGCCGTACCTACAACTATACTTGCGAAGACAACAAGCACTGGTGCATAACATCTATTTTACTTAGCAGTATCTATCTTATAGTGTACTCTACAGTTACCTGCTAGTGACTGACAGGCACTACACATGTAGGCCACCAGTATTGAAGTACCTCTGCAGCTACTCCTACGGAGTACCTTCACCGTCTCCCCTACTACCGGCTTCCTAGTAGACAGCACTGGCCCATAGAGGGCACCAAACATTCTATTGTTGTTTACCCCCTTTTCTGATTTTTTCCAGCTTCATATATCTATATTTAGTTCAGCCACCACCAAAACCCTAGTAATGACTTTTTGTGTAAAAACATTAACTAGGTACCAAAAATGTTAAAAATACTGGATAGATTACTAAATAATCACACGAACTCGGAGCTCATTTTGCATGGAGTAGCCACGCAGTACTCCCCCGTTGGGGTTGACCAGTGTATTAGGGTCATTGGTGTGTACCTAGGTGGATGATTACTACCCACCCCCACTTTTGAGGCCGGCGATGTGGTACCCTTGCGGGTGAGTACTCCGTGGCTACTTAACAGTTACTTCAAAGGTACCCCATTAAAAATTGGTTTGTATTGCAAAACGTTATGAATATTTCTCATTGTAGGTGTTCCTGGTGGTCCAGCCTAGGCGCTAGCGAATCCAGAAAATGTACACCCTGTGCCTTATATCCTTAGTAGGTGGAACCCATTATGGTACCAAAGATCACAGCAGTCAACCGACTACATAGGGAGGAGATATCCACTTTCTTGGGTTCACTAATGCTCACTTTCCTGATGCAATCAAGTAACTTACCTTAAAGGCACTATCGTGATCCCCTTCAAAATGTACAGTGTAATGAAAGTTGCAGATAGGTTCAAGTAAAGGTCAATCTGCAGATCCTAACTTACGGTATTGCACTGTTGATTTTCCGGAAGTAGTATCAATTTTGATATCATAGGAAAGGGCTGTATTGTAGTACACAGGGTCCCCACCTGATTCCTGTAACAAGTATAGGGTATCCTAACATAACCCTGCTAGTGATAAGAATGAAAGCAACCTGAATAAGGACCTAAATCAGATTTTAGTCATTACTGCCCATACAGACATTTGCTGCAACACATATTGAATGGAGATTCATATTTCTCATTTTTCATTTGGAAAAACAACTTACCCACATTCTACAGATGCTTCACTTTTAGACTACTCCTGCATTTCTAATATTTTGAGTTTTTGTGTGGATCACTAATAACGCCTTTTAAATTGTCCCAAAATACAAGGAGCTAGAAAACTTCATGTTTATTGTACTCAATATTTA
>JAMKCH010041996.1:0-27426 GCA_023653785.1 Ophioderma brevispina
GGAGGCAGCCATAATAAGCTCTCATTTTCAACAACTGCTAAAACAGTGTTAAGAACTGGTGGAAATTTTTGTGTTTCTATTAATATGTCAAATCGCTAAACACTAGGCGTCAAATGCCTAACAACCCTAACGTTCACATGCTTTAAACATTATTTAATATTGTGACAACTGTTTAGATATAAGTTGTTTTAGATCTTCAAAAAATATCACAATGTTTAGAAACATGTCATAACTGTTTAGAAGGGTGTTTAGTTTCTATCTCACTGTTTTAGCAGTGTATTACAATTACACAGAAAACAAATTGTTTAATACAACAAAAAAACACCAAGACAATCGAATATTCCTAACTTTAATTAAAATTTTGAAATTTTGGGAAAACCATTGGAGCAGCGCAGAAAATCCACCAGCGTAGCAAGCGGCAGACCTAACCTGCCACCAGCAAGAGCGAGCGCAGATGATCGCGCCAGGGAGTGCGGTGGGGTTATTAGTTTTTCTAAATGCGAACCTCTCCTCATTAAATTTTTTACATTTAAAATAAAATGGTTTATTAAAAACCAACCTATTTACATTAAAAAATAGGGACCAACGCGGGTCCAAAATAGTCGTCCGATGATATGTGAATGTTCTCGAATCATTTCTGAATATGCACCATTTCAGTTTTGGTTTACATGCTCAACCTGAATCCTGAGTCAGCAATAACAATACAAAACAATGTAAAAAATAATTTCTGTTAACAAAGTTCATGTCCCATACCTAGGACAATGTCCATACCCAATCCAGGACATGTCACATACCCGAAGGCACCTGTCCCCTACCAACCCAGACATGTCCCATACCTCCAGGACAATGTCCCATATACCTCCAGGACAATGTCCCAACCTCCATGACACTGTCCCCTACCTCCAGGACAATGTCCCCATACCACCGGACAATGTCCCATACCCCAGGACATTGCCCCTACCCCAGGACAATGTTCGCCATAGGCCCAGGACAATGTCCCTAACCTCCAGGACAATGTCCTATACCTCCAGGACATGTCCCATACATTCAGGACAATGTCCCATATTCCCTTCCCAGGAACATGTCCAACCTCCAGGAAATGTTTCCATACCTCCCGGGCAATGTCCCATATCCCTCCCGAACAATGTCCCATATCCCCAGGACAACGTCCCATACCCCCAGGACGTTGTCCCATACCCCAGGACAATATCTCTCATACCCGAGGGCAATGTCACATACGTCAAGGACAATGCTCCATACCCCGGGACAATATCCCAAACCTCCAGGACAATGTTCCATACCTCTGGGACCAATGGTCCCCATACCTCCGGGACCCCCCCCAATTGTCCCTTGCCTCCGGGACAATTGTCCCCATATCCCCAGGAGATGTTTCTATCCCAAGACACTGTCCCATAAGCCCCAGGACATGTCCGCATATCCCCAGGACAAGGTCCCATACCCCAGGACATTGTCCCATATCCAGACAAGTCTTATACCCCATGACACTGTCCCATACCTCCAGGATATGTCCCATACCTTCAGGACAATCCCATAACCCAGGACAATGTCCCATCCTCCGACGATGTCCCCAGACCTACAGACCATGGGCCCATATTCCCCAGGACAAAGGCCCAGCCCCAGGACAAGGTCCCATACCACAGGACAAAGTCCCATACTCCAGGAAAAGGTCCCATATCCCCAGGCCAATGTCCATACCCCGAACAATGTCCATACCCAGGAAAGTGTCCCATACCCCAGGACAATGTTCTATACCTCCAGAACAATGTCCCATACCCCCCAGGACAATGTTCCAACCCCCAGGACAATGGTCCATACCCCAGGGACAATGCCTATACCCAGGACAATGTCCGATACCCCAGGACAATTCTCCATACCCCAGGACAATGTCCCACATACCCCAGGACCATGCCATATCCCCAGGACAATGTCCCATATCCCCAGGCCATTGTCCATACCTAACCCCCGGACATTCTTTATACCCCCGGCCAATGTCCCATAACCCGGACAAATGTACGGTTATTCGAATCAGTTCGAGAATATGTAGCCCCACACCCTTCAACCAAGTTTCAGCCTTGTGTGACTTACCGACTCCCAGATAGTTTGTTCACACATTGTCAATGAAAATCAAGAAAATATGTACAATATGCTAATTATTATGCAAAGTAGGTACTTAGAAGCAATATAAACTGTTGTAAATCGAATCATTCGAGAATCCTTAACCCCGCACCCCTTCACCATTTTCAGCTCCTGGTGCGATTCAGATCTCCAGAATAATTGTGTTCACCAAATTGTGTCAATGAAAATCAATAAAATAAGAGGTTCAAATATGATCTAATTATTATGCAAATTTAGGTACTTACCGAAATGCATATACACTGTTGTAAATTTAAACAGTTCGAGATCTTGTAACCCCGCACCCTGATCCATGCCTAAGTTTCCAGTCACCAAGTATCAGCCCTGTAGCTCGCACAGATCTCCATATAGTTTTTTTCACAAGAAAAGCTCACGGCGCCGCCGACGCAGACGCCACCGACGCCGCCGACAAACACTAATCATGCTGCCATAAGGTCTTTCTATCGGACGACCTAAAAATGATAAAGTTCTATGAAAAGGTGTGTGAATATGCCTACCACGGATCATCTTTAATCTTGTTTAAATGTCCGTAACAAACGGAAAAACGAACTATCTGGCTTGAATGACACATCAGTTCATCCCTATAAACTTGTAAAAAAAAACCCCGTAAACTTTATTCAATAGTAATGGCATATATTGAAACGAATTCTTATTTTCTTGAATCAAAAAAGAAAAAGAATCAATATCGGTAACTAAATAAAGGAACATAACAAATCAAGATCCGCACCGGCAGAGCGAGCGTAGAAGATCCGCCAGTGATTTTCCTGCGCTAGAACGCAATACTAGATATTGCTATTATACCTAGAGTTTTCCGGCTTTGAGCGGCAGATAGTCCACCGATTGATTTTTTCTGCGCTCGAGCGCATAAGCTCCGCCAGCGGAACGAGCGCAGAAGACCCACCAGTGGAGCGAGCGCAGACGATCCAACAGAGAGCAAGCGCAAAAGCTCCACCAGTTAATTTGTTTATTAAAAACCACAGTTATTTTACATTGGAAACAAAATTTAATTAAGGTATTTTGATATTTTGACCAAGCAGATGCCCCCCAATCTAGCGAAGCTCAGAGCTCCGCAGCGGAACGAGCGCGAGTTGATCCACCAACCGGAGCGAGCGCAGAAGATCCGCTAGCGGAGCGAGGCGCATAAGACCGCCAGCGGAGCGAGCGCAGAAAAATCCCACCAGGAGCAAGCGCGAAAGCTCCGCCAGGTGTGGATTTAAAAAATCACTGAACGCAGTAACTGATATTTTATATTGGTTATTATACTATCATATAGTTTTTTTCCGTGCTTGAGCGCAAATAGTCCACCGATGGATTTTCTCGCTCAAGCGCAGAAGCTCCGCCAGTTAATTTGTTTTTATTAGACCAAACTATTTCATTAACCAATTTGAATTTAAGTATTATTAATATTTTTGACCAAGCAGATGCCCAACCAGTAGAGCGAGCGCAGAAGCGCCGTCCAAAGAAAGAGCGCAGCTATTCCCCAGCGGAGCGAAGCGCAGCGATCCGCCATTGATCCGAGCGCAGAACATCCGGCAGCGGGGCGGTGGTTATGATTTGTGTTCAAAATGCACAACCCTCGTTATTTTTTTACATTGAAAACAATGATTTATTTAACCCAACTTAATTTCCATTGAAAACATAATGAATTAAAGTTTTTTGATATTTTGACCAAGCCGATGCCCCCACAGTAGAGCGCGCGCAGAAGCTCCGCCAATAGAACGGCGCATACATCCCCAGCGGAGCGAGGCGGCGAGACGATCCACCCAGCGGACGAGCGCCAAACATCCACCAGCGGAGCAGGCGCAGAACATCCGCCAGCTGGATCGAGCGCAGGAGATCCACGGCAGAACTAGATATTTGTTATTGTACTATATTTTTTCGCCTGCCCGAGCGCAGATAACCTTACTTCGCTGCGGATTTTTCTCTGCGTCGAGCGAAGGATTGTCCCCCTCGCTATAATAGTGACGGAGGTGTTTCCTGCGCTCGGGCGCAGATGCTCCGCCGGCGGATTTTCTGCCTCGAGCACAGAATATTTTCCTGCTCGCTTAATATTGACGGATTTGTTTTTTCCTGCCCTCGGAGCGCAGACGCTCCGCCGATGGATTTTTTCTGCGCTCGAGCGCAGTAGATTTTTCCCTCACTATATATTGAGGGAGGTGTTTCCTGCGCTCGGGCGCAGATGCTCCGCAGACGGATCTCTCTGCGCTCGAGCGCAGAATATTTCCCTCGCTATATAGTGACGGATTTGTGTTCCTGCGCTCGGGCGCATACACTCCGCCGATATGATTTTTTCTGCGCATCGAGCGCAGACACTCCACTATCGGATGTTCTGAGGAGGGGCGCAGAACCTCCATTAGTGAATCACTACATACATTTTTCAATTTGAATAATTGAACCTAGGTAGCATACGATTATCGTATATTTGGAGGTTATGCGCTCACTTCAACTGCTTTCTAGCAATTTTGCTAGAAATACCCAGGTACTTGTCGTATAACCAGTCCAGTTCCCTCCAGTTGCTGCTGGTACATATCACACCACCTCTTTTATTAATTACAACATGTATCTTTGTAATTGCTCAAGACCTTGAATTGTGCTATTTACATTAGTGAAACCCAGATAATTTTCCCAGTCACATTGCTTATTTTTAAATCATTTTTCTGGGCGTTTCTTCCAAGACAGAAAATTCAGCCAAAAATGAGCTATGTCTGCCTCTGAACGATTCCGATGACCCTGTTTCTGTCAAGGTAAACTTTGTACTTGACATTAATATGTGAGGTGATTCAGATGATTCAGTCATGTCCGCCATTTTATTATCAATTGCTGGCACGAGTTTCGCAATAGAAATTCACCAAAATATTGCATTACAGTCTGTCCCTGACGTTCCTTCTGATATTTCATCAGTTTAACTTGCACTTGGGATGCATTTTTGATTGTCATTATAATTCTGGTATGCAAGTGTTTACGTACCCAATCATTAGAGAGATCCAAAGATAAGATTTGTAATGTGGCCTGAAGATTTAAATGTTTGTGACATAAGTTTCGAGTAATACAATATTTTAAACATAACTCAACGATACTTTAAACGTACAGCTTTGAATTTTTTTTACCCATGGGCAAACATTAATTACCTATATTCTACCATTTTTAAAATCATTAATTTCTCCTCCGCACACACTACCTAGAAACAAAAATTGTGAGTACTAATCTACCACCCTGTTTGTCATTAAATTCACATGAATGCTTATAGCAAACAAGAGAAGATACCAGTAGCTTCCCACAATGCATTGCTTCCATTGGAAGTTTTTGTACAGGTTGCCATGTGGATCGTTAGAGATGAAACGCTCTTAAAATGCAAGTTTGTGATTAGTACTGCCAATTTAGCCATGTTTCATCACTAACGACCCACATCAGTACCTGTACAAAAACCTCCATTGGAACTGCATTGTGGGAAGCTATTGAAATCTTTCTCTTAGAGCAAACATTCGAATGAACCTGCTGGTCTGAGATTCACCCTGAGCCAGAAAAGTAAATGGATCATTTCATTTGATATTTTGTAATTTACTTTTAGTTTTAAATCGACAAAGTTGATCAACTTTCTTCAACTCTGCAAATGTACATTTAGCTTTACAACTGATTACCACTTTTGTTTTCAAATGATTATCCTACTTAATAGGAATTATTAATATTAGAAAATTATGTTGTCACTGAAAAACATTTAGTGTTGCATGGGTCAATTTCTTGATTTTTTTGTGTGTGTTGGCAGTTCATCACACTTCTTAAAAGCATGCCGGTTTGACAATCAAAAAAAGGGTCGGGGTTACAAAAAGCTCTAAAAAATATGAAGCATGGATATTATCCTCTTTCATGATAAAAACATGCCCAACCTATTTTAATTGTTAATAACCATCAAAGACATAAAACATGTATGCCTAATGAACTAAAACCACCTATGTCAAAAGCCTGCACAGTTATTTTTCTATTTAAAATCATTTACTTTTTAGAGCATGTCTGTCAACAGAATTCAATTAAATTGGTCTCAAATAAACATCATTATCATACATGCTTGGCTCTGTGACTACTTCCAAATACAATTTACGCTCTGGAGCCTTTTACAATGCAGCCATCTGCATACTTTCTCATTTAACCCCAAAAGAATAATTTAAGTTTTATAACTGCAACAAACGAACAAAATGGTGATTAATAAGACCATGCAGCTGCATTATGGGTGCTCAGCATATCAGCAATAAGTCTGGAATACCAGATGAGAGATGTTTCAGTACCAGGAAAAAAGTGGGGTGCCCGGGAAAAAAACCTGCTGGAGCAAGTACGAATAGACTAGGAGTGGAGGGATAGAGACCCAACGTACTGAAATTTGGAATATATACCTTGTTTGACCGGGTGTTTCCATAAGGTGACACCCTATTAATTTGGAAACCTTAATAACGGAATAAACCACACGGTTTATGTGGGTTATTCGCGTTAAGGTTTTCCGAATCATAAGGGTGGTCAGAAAGAAGGGTGTCACCTATGGAAACACCCTGTCTGAAAATTGCAAAAAAGTGTGATGTCTCTAGCCAGTTGAGTGCATTTGAAAAGACGTAAGCTTCCAGATCCATCGCTTTTCATGGAGGATGCTTAAATTAAGGATCCTTAGTACATGCCATGATTGGGAACCAAACACAGAACCAAAGTGTAACTATGACAAACCATATTTACTTTTAAGTGGCTACAAGGGAGAACTAATCTTGGTAAGGGCTCTTGAAATGCTCGTCACTGACCCGGGAGCATCAAGAACTTTACAATAGTGTATCCATCAGTGTTGCCAACAAAACTTTGCCTACCTGCGGCAAATGACCGCACACACACAAGTAGCCCAATTTTTCACTTGGTCACTTAGGCGCCTGTGAGGGCGCTATTTTTAAGGAAAAAATGCCATTTTAGTCTGATTTTGAACTCTTTTTATTTATTTTATGATTTATTTTTTATTTTATATTAATTATTATTTTTATTTATAAAGAATCTATTTTGTTTTTTGTTTTCTTTCTTTTTCTTCAATTTTTCTCTATTCTTTATTTCTTTATTACACAACACCTCATTATCTATTTTGCCAAAGTGGTCCTAAAAGACTGTTTATGTGGTGCCTGAGAAGAACTGTTGATGTACAATCGACAGCCACAAATTACTCACGGAGAAGAATTGCAAAGACTCACAAGAACGGCTATTATAAAATCCGTAGTAAAAAAGAAGAAAAAAAACGATAAGGGGGTATCTTTGTAGACAAATACTCACGAAGAAGAATGACAAAGAGCTACAAGACTCGCGAAGACCATTTATGGTCCTGAGACTTCTGGTGGGTTGTCAAGAAATGTCCGTTTTATAGTCGCGATACCTGCGGCACGTAAAATTTAATTTACCAAAGCGAATTTGCGAATTTGATTATATTCGCAGTAACAGAAAAGGAGGGCGTGCGGACGTATCCTTTTTCACTTACATCATAACAGTTAGCAGGGCTTAATTGCCCTCTCACGCTTCACCCCTGTGAAATCAGGAATTAGCCCTACCCTGGTTGTACCACCCCTGACGGTCACTTTTTGTTACTAGATAATTTATTTGTGGTTATACATGAGTGAGCAACCTACTACTGTCATGTACAGCATGAAGCAATCAGTTCACGGGATGAAGTTGAGAGTGTTACTATTGTGTCATACCCGAGCGAGTACCCCCTGCTTGTGAATACAGGTAAAAATTTTCAAGAAGGAAGCACTAATCAATTACGGACCTTTTAAAACTTTCTCGGAGCTCGAATAATGAGGTACAGAGGGATAAAGGATGCCCGCGGTGGCCACGATTGGGACTATGAAAGTAGCCCAATTTGGGGCAACCTGCGGCGGCCTTTTTTTAGGCATGGCAGGCATGTAAAAAGTAGGCCAATTGTGCGGGTAAACCGCGGCGTTGGCAACACTGTCCATCATACACAAGGCATCCTATATGTGGATCTTTTGTCCAAGTTTGTAGTCCTATGATCTTCTACATTGAGTAACTTTGCAATTGCAATGCCCAATCAATGCACTAGTCAAATTGCACAAACAGACACAGACACACAACCAGGGGTCAATAATTACAAGGGATCATTGCATCACAACCCCATATTTTTTTGGTGCACACATTTACATTTTTGGATCCTTGAGGGTCACTATGGCTACATACCATATATTGGATATTCCAAGAATTTGACTCTAGTTTTTTAAAGCTAGTGCAACCCCCGCAGATTGATTTGGTATTAAATATTGAGTCACATGAAGCAGATTTCTTATGAATCACTGCCCAGATAGGATATATTTTAAACAAAGTTCAATTTAGGAAAAACGTACAAAGTCAACCCAGAAGTCAGTACAGCACAAGGTGTCTGAGGTTTACAACGCCTGGATGCCACATGGTGTTTGACAGTTGCTGTTTTACGAACAGCCACAAAGGGCAAAAAACGGGGTGTCATTCACTTTAACTTAAGTGTAGAGTGAATAAGCCCTTTCAGAATTTTTACTAGTAAAAACTACGACACACATCCAACTGCTAATAGCCTTGTTCAAGGCGCTCTACACCAACTTCATTTCGGTTTCCCCGTTGATAGGTCATATTTAAAGAAGAAACAGAAGCATATCATCCTCCTAAAAAATGCCAAGAATTCACTATACTAAACACCTAATTTGAGGGTACACACGATAGAATCTGGGTTTTTTTGTTAGAGGGATATAACATCTATACCAGAGAACACTCCATTGACTAGCTTTTAAGCGTTATACATGGGAGCCTTGTTGACATGTTTTAAAATTACCTTTTCATCATCTTACCATTATGAAATTGTCCGCTGATATATAAAATCACACTTACCACAGTTTGAAACAAGATAGCAGGTCGAATTCAAAAAGAAGAGTGAATAATGTTGAAATAAACCTAAAATATTCTCATGTTCAATGATGTTACCCAGCGATTCTGCTTGGTGACAAATAAAACAGCATGCTGACCTTAGGTCAGGTAGATCCGTGACCTTTCACTAAAGCCCGCAAACCAATGTCAAAATTTTATGAGCTTACCAAGTTTGATCTCATTCTCCTTGTTTCCCAAATTAAAACAATAATATTGCTCTATTATGAATCGAGTAATTTTAATATCCATTGAATACTGTGTCCTGGGTGCTTATTTATCCCTATACACGATTAAAGGAAGGAAAACTTTGTTTAGCGGACTAAGAAATTTAATGCACGTTGTGCACACAGTCGGAAACCGTACAGGCCTGTACGGGAAAAATGTTCGCGATATTTTATTTTTTCACTTTTTTGATGCCATCCTCAGAACACTATAAAGGCAGATTTTCAAACGCATTAGAGTAATTTTGAACTCATGTGGCCTTATATTTTTTTCTGTTTCAAACCATAAATTTAAACCATAAAACAACATAACTAAAATAATAACAAAAAAAAAAAAAACAAAAGGCCTTTTTTTTTTTAAAAAAAAAAAACAAAAATAATAAAAAAAATGTGCACAATCAGAAAAATTGCAAAAAATAATATCACAAAAATACTTTGGCATCTTGTTTACCTTGCAAGGGTCAAAGTGCATGCCATCCCACAGATTTCGTTTGTATGGTTGTTGCATGAGCACTTTTGCTCTCGATTGCACTCCTTTTTTTTGACTCTAATTTTTGAAAATACAAAATCCCAGTTGTACAACATGTATCTGGAATATGTAAAGAATGCCTAATAAGCAGAAAGATGGTGTGTGAGGCTGGTTTTTTTACTCATTTATTGCGAGGTAAGCATTTTCATTTCTGACTGAATCAAAAAATGGTTGAAGCGAATATTGGACTGTTTGTGTGTGGTAGAGGGTTGCGGCTGGGCAAAGCCGATAACCACCATTCGATGGTTAATTTGAGGTCAAAATCCAATTTCACCTGCCATGTTCCATGCTTTCCACTAACAATTTCAATAAGTTCAGCTCAGGCAAGCACCTTGTACAGTCTGGTCAGACTTTTTTCTGCAGATTCAAAAATTTTAAAACCACAAACACTGTTGTGGTCAGGCATGTCGTGGGCAGTGGTTGTGCTTAACTCAGAGCTACAGCCTTGATAATCCATTCTTTTGTGTTTTTAATCTTCCCTGTACAAAACCTAGCTACTCAGAGCGACAGGCCTTGATCCATTTGCTTTGTGGTTTTGTTGATCTTCCCTGTACAAACTAGTTTTTATACAGGGAGATTACAACCAAAGCAAATGGATCAAGGCTTGTACGCTCCGAGTAGCACAACCAATGCACCTGACATGCCTGCAACCACCAACAGTGTGTTTTGTGGTTTTTAGTCTAACTAGTAGGAACATGGATCCAGCCAGTGTGGGAAAACAAACACCAGGCGTGTACCATTTTTTATTTGATTAGATTTTTCTCTAGACAGGGTAGCCCTAAAAAACACAATGTTCAAAATAATTGAGAATAAATGTTTAAATTATGAGTACAGTGTGAAAAAAATAACACGTTTGTCGGTTCAGACAGCCTTAAGCAAGGCCCTATTGCTATGCTAAAAAGGAGTATAGTTCTGGCAGAGAGTAATAGTCATGAATCCATCAGTTATCAGGACTGGCAACTGAACAAGTGCATGCTGTGTTGAGAGAATTTGTAGATCCCCTCAAAATATCTCCTGTCACTCTAATTTTAACCACTATAAATTTTGCCATTATGGACTGTAATGCAATGACCACCAGCACACTAAGCAGCATGAAGAACCACCAGCACACTAAGCTAATGAAAGTCCGATTCCCAGTTTCCCGTTTCCCCGACCTCCGGTCAGAAATAAATGCCGATCAAAAATTCATTTTTCCAAATAATTTTCATTATTCATAATTTCCAACTGTTTAAGACAAAAACGATTGTTTAAACAAAAACCATGAACTTAACTCGCGGATGAGCATTTTACGCCCTGTTTTATACGATGACAGGGGGGGTAGAAGAATCGGAACGTCCATTTTCTAAGATCAAACCAATTTACATTGGTTCCCCGCTCCTTACCTACTTCCGTGTGTTTTTTCTATTAAACCCACCCGATTGATCGATTGACTAGTCTTTTGGCAAAATGCTGCGTGAACTATTATTGATATCTACCACTGGCGCATTGAACTCGAGACTAGGTTTAGTCCTGTTTCCGACAGCTGCAATCAACCACGTCAATTGACGAAGTTTACACTTAACAAAAGCCTGTCGTAAATGCTAGACTATGGTTGAAATGGGAATTTTTACCGTGCACTGGGTAACGCACTATATTATTAAGAGCCCGTGTTAAAAAAAATGATATAGGAAATTTAACTCTCATTTTTTCGAAGGTTTTTTCAAATTATATTGAAAAATAAATTACATTTAGAAATACATTATATGTGCGAAATTCTGTGTCATATTTGTTTTAAGCACGTGTACCCTGCTTTGAATAAATCAAGCACCACCATGTGTATGTTCTATACCTGTCATTTTCATTCATTTATCCATGATTTTTTTTTTCATTCAGGGGCTTTTTAAAACTTTGCGTAAAGAAGTCTATGTTGTACCAAAGGTATTTAAATGAAGCCTGCGTAATAAGTATGGTTTCGGCTCAAAAAACAAAAGAATATGCAGTTAACTTGGAATTCAATATGAAACTCTGAACATAATGAAAATTTGGAAACATTTCCCACTCAGTCATGAAAAAAAAATGAAAGGGAAAGGGAATAACTTTGCATAACGTAGCCTAATGCAGCATTGGACCACCAGCCACCACGAATGCAGCATGATGACCACCCAGCACACTAATGCAGCATGGACCACCAGCATTAAATTAGTAATTACTCGAGTGCAGCAGTTTGTAGCCGCCTACATTTGATTTGTGATCATTAATTGTGATGAACTAAGTCCGGAATTCGGAAGTAGGTACATTCAAAGACTACAATTACAAGTACATTTCATATTCACAAAAATTCTTGGCAACACTAAACTAGACCTAAAGAGGCTTGAAATGGCCAAATTCTGCACAAGATAAGAGCTCGAATTTGACGGAATATTTCAATGCAGGACCGGCTGTGAGAGAAGCCACAGTAGCTACTGACGCGTGTTTAACTTCCGTGAATGTGTATGCACAAGGTTATTTAACCGGGTGTAGTACAGGGGCTTTCTGTCAACAAACCTCTGGGGCATCCTGAGTCACTCACAAGCAGCGGTTAACCAATCAACGGCTTCCTTCACTGCATGACTGGGACAAACCCCAAGTTGCCGGCCGCCTTTATTCGGCCAATCACATGCACGTTACTAAATCTGTCTTGAAAAATCACATGTCAAGATTAGCTACTAGCACCAAACAGTGCAATCCCTGGGAGTGCATTTATTAAATAACAAGTATTTTAGCCATTTTATTAAATAACAAAGTATTTAGCCAGATACTATGCTGTGATGAGGTTCAATTGAGTATCAAAACTATCGACATGTCATTATCAATCTTAAAGTACTGAAGCAGCTAGAACAATGTATTATGTGCCTATGCAGCTCAGCATGCAGGCCCTCCTCTGACCCCGCTGACCTGGAGGCTTGGTACGTCAGTGCTTGAGCCGGAAACATTCTTGCATCATCCGAAAAATGACATGCATGAACAATTTTTTTTGCTCATCCACCGCAAATAACTGACGAGACAAACTCTAGTCCCCTAGAAAGGACCCTCGTTCCTCCTGTTATAATTACCTCAAAATTTTGATTAAAATCTTATTTTCTCAATTTATTTTATTGAGAAAAGATTCTCACGGGAAAAGTAATTTATTTACTATAAAAGAGGAGAAAAGGGGAGAAAAGGGGATTTCCTAGTGTTGTTTATGCAGGATTGCAACCTGTGATATATTGCACAATAAGGGAAGTGGGAATGACCACAAGGATGCTAAAATTAGAAGAAACTTGTGTATGTTTTGAGATCAAAACATTGTAGATCAGGGAAATTCCCCCACAGAGTTATAAGTGAAGTAATGTAATTTAGATTGTGAATGAAATCGTATTTGATGGTGCAAAAAGGTCATGTTTATTGCATAGGAAGATTTAATGATTAGTGTAGAAAGGGGGAATCTATCTGTGAGTAGTAAAAATACTATCACTGGAAGGAGTATCTGCAAGCATCCACTACTACAAGTAGCTAGAAAGATAGCTAGTTTTATTTACTTGCCTTGTTGAGGAGCAGTCCTGTAAAGTGCCAGGATATATATTCCCCCCATGTGAGAGCAGAGTTGCTGTGTAATATTCTACTGTCTCTTTGAAGCCAAAAGTGCTTGGAATCAAATAAGATTCCAAAATTGTGGACAGATAGACATAGTGGTGCCCATTACTTGGAGATTTACGGTGGATTATTATCTTAGCGGGACTTAATTAAACCTTGTCATCTTGAACTGCCGGACAAGATTACCTTCAGACCTGAGAAGATTCCTTGGCATATAATACCTGATGAGGAAGGTTTGGTATGACTTTGTGTCCTGTCATTTTGAAGTCTTCGCTGTGAGGACATATCATCGTTGAACTGCACCGCTTTTGGGACATTACTGGACATTCTTGAGGACACTAAGTTATTAAACAGATTGTTTATGTGTAATGGTCATTTTTACTAAATATATAATGAGTTTTGGACAGACCAAATTCTTGAACCAATCAAGATAATGAATCTATAAAACTGTTTATTATATATAATTAGCAATTGTGCACAAGGCTATTTTTGGTGTTTGATTGAGGTATTTCTGACCTTAGACGTCTACGAGACGTCATAAACAGAATTGGGGGGGGGCTCTCCTTGGGAATTGAATTGAGATAAATTTGCGCCATCATGTTCAAAATTTTACACACCTAAAAAGCTGGTGATAATATTGTTCACATTGTGCACATTTTGGCATGACAAATTGTGTGTATTACATGTATACCATGTAGTTGGGTTTTTTTCAAGTTAGTAGATTGTGTTGTTAGAGTACAATCAAAGGGAGTTGATCCAGAAGTGTTCATAGGGCAAAAAATTGGGAGAAGTGTGATGAGCTGAGGGGGGATGAGAACGACTCGATGGTTAATGAAAAGCCAAAGCATTTAGGACTTGAGGCAAAAACATGCTATGAGAAAGCAGTGAAAAAAAAATAACCTTGATTGTTTGAAAAATTTGTCAGGAGGAAGATGTTTGGGATTAGTTCATATTTGAAAAGATTGAAGAGGTTCTGGAAACAGGGACTGGTGATGCCGTCAAATTAAACGAACTTTGAAATGACACAAAAGGAAAGTGAGAAGAGAAAGGAAATTGAAATGGAGAAAGAAACATTGCAAGTGGAATAGAAAAAAGACAAGTTGCAAATGATAATGCCAGATGCAAAAAGAAATGCAACGAAAAGAGATGGAATTGCAAATACGAAAAAGAGTTGGAAAAGGAAAAAAAATTAAAAAATGAGAGAAACAAAAAGAGCTTAAAGCCAGTTAGAGTAGAAAAATTGAAACAACGGCTAGTAGGTCAGACTCTGCCAAGCCCTCTGGTTTGATGCGGCGAAAAATATTAGCCTGGTTCCTGGTTCAAAAAATTTCGGAACAGAAGTAGACAAATACTTCTACACTTTGAGGAAATTGCCAAATAGCTTGAAATGGACCAAGGAGTCTTGGACCTTGTGATACGTCAGTGTTCTTGGTAAAGCCCGAGAAATATATTCGCCATGTCATTGACAGATGTCGTGATTATGACGAGGTTTTTAAGCAGGCAGTGCTCAAAGAAGAATTGGTGCCAGAGGCATATTAGACAAAAAATTCAGGTTCTGTCAGAAAACGGATGACCAGGACCCTGTTGATTTGCCCGTGTTTGTAAAGAAACAAATGTTTGATCGCTGGCTTCTCTAAAGAAGTCGGGCAAAAATTTTGGTCAACATTAGGGAGTTGATGTTAGTCGAAGAGTTCAAACAGTGTCTACATCCCGATATCAAAACACATCTGTATGAAAACAAAAATTGATTAGTTCATGAAGCAGCCGTAAAGGCCGACGATTATGCATGACACACAAATTAAGTCAAACTAGAAGGCCTAGCCAAGAATTTACTAGGTACAACCAATATACAAACAATAAGTCAGGTTCTAACAAAGCGTCTTCATGGTAGCACTCAGGAGGGGAAATCCCAGTCAGGTTCCATGAAAAGGGGAGAGTAAAGAAAGTATAATGGGTAATCATGAAACATGGGATGGACAAATCACGGTTCACATGCAATCACCGGCTAAGAAGCCAGGACATTTAAAGGTCAACGGTGTTGGGAGATACATGGCTATCCACCAAAAGGGGGGAGCCAAAGTGAGTCAAAACCAATATGTTGTGAAGTTACGTTGAGGTCAAAAGTTATCTTCTGTTAAGAAAACAAGAAAGCCCACAAAAAGGGATTGACACAGAAAAAGTAAGGGATGCTTTAAGCCTTTGGTTTGGAGGGATTTGTGTCACTTCAGATGATAGTTTAGAACCAAAACCCATTAGAAACATGCGGGGGACACGTGTTGCGGCCAGCAGACCCTGATTAGTGGAAGATGCAATTCCACTTGATATTGAGAGTTCCACAGGAACTAGGCATTGATTCAGGGGATAGGTATGGAATGTATTAGAGTACCTCTTACAAAATGAATTTGAAACAGACTTGGTTTCTGGAAATGTCACAATGGTGTTAGACAAGAGCATCCCAGTTAAAAAGGGGTTATCCAGATGTTAGGGAATTGATTGCAGGGGGGAAAGTGCTCCCAGATCCCACAGTTTTCCAGGTGCCCTGTACATTGGATAAATTGATGAGGAAAGAGAAATTTTTCCACATGTGCAGTCACTAGGTCAATGACCAGAAAGCCTCACAGGAAAAAGTGAGCGGGTGATGAGTCAAAATACTCACACATATAGGAAGAGCGTCGAGGATGACTTGGTCCAAATTTAGAGGATACTTTTCTTCCAAATTAGAAGGAATTTGGAGGTCATATTCCCTCTTCAGGGGAGGGGACTAAATGTCCTGTTAATGAAAAATCCAGCCCCTGAGCACAACAAAGTGACAAAGTGGTAAACAATGAAATCCCAGCCGTGAGGCATGATAGAGTTAGGGGACTGTCTAAGTAAGCCATGACAAGATGGGAAATTGAGCAGCAAAACGACCCAGCCTAGGAACTATAAGAGTGAGAGTTGGGCATTGTCGCAACAGGACGCCGAGCAAATTCCTGTATGGTTTACAAACAAAATGGTGTCCTCATGAGAAATGGCGGCCACCTGATGCACTTCGTGTAGATGAAGAATGGAAGGTGTGCATCAAATTGTGGTGCCAAAGGTTTACTATAGGGAGTGATAGGCATGAGCCCATGATAGTCCATTGGCAGGGACACTTAGGTGTGAGAAATACACATGACAGAATTAGGAGTCAGTCATTTTTGGTGGCCTACCCTTAGAAAGAGCGTCGGAGTATTGTTACGACTGCACACATGTCAAATGGTGGGCAAGCCCAATAAGAAAATTACTACTGGCCCCCTTGAACCAAATACAAGCATTTGATGAGCCATTAGTAGGGTCTTTCTTAATAGATTGCGTAGGACCACTCCAAAGACCACGTCAGGAATCAGGAAATCAGTATTTACGGACCATCACGTGTGCTTCCACACGATTCCCTGAGGCTATACCCTTTGAGAAAATATTAGGGGGGCCGATATAGTGAAAGCTCTAACAAGTTTTTCACCCTAGTAGGCCTTCTCCAAAATCAAGTCAGTCTGATCAAGGATCAAATTTCATGTCAGGTTTGTTCAAACCAATCATGAACCAGCCTGGGAATTTCCAGGTACAGGGCTTCAGATACCACCCAGATCCCAGGGGGCCCTAGAAGGTAACCACCAAACATTGATAAAACAATGAGTCAAAAACCTATTGTTTTGAATGTGAGAGGGAGTGCAAGTATTGGGATGAGGATGAGAGAGTATCTCCTGTTATTTGCTCCCAGGGAGGCTGTACAAGAGTATTAGGAGTTAGTCCCCATTCGTAGTTGGGTTGGTGACAAAGTTAGGGGACCATTGAAAGACTACTGAAAGAAAGTGGTTGTGTGATTGAAATCCTGATGTGAAGTTGTTAGACTATGTGTCTCAATTCCAGACCCACAGGCTCCAAGAGGCCACAAATTGCAAAGCAAAATCTCAAACAGAGTCAGGCAAAAAAAAAATGAAAAACATGGTATGACAAGATGGTAGGAACAGAGTATTCAAGCCCGGTGATAAAGGTTTTGGCCACTTTTCCAATTCATGGTCATCCTTTGCAAGCCAAAGTATTCTGGACCATATGAGATTGAGAACAAGTGGGATAGACCTTTTGACTATGTGATCAAACCAAAGGTGTAACTAAAAGTCGACAATATGCACGAAATATGCTCAAGAGTCTAATGAAAGAGGATGATGACATAAAGCCTGCATGTTAATGTCATCTAGAGTTAATGATGATGTACTAATGATGACACCACAGAGTTTGTACCTGGACAGATACAGCACTGTAAACACCAGAAAATGTTATGGTGTCAAATGCAAAATTCTGACATAATTGCCCAATTTAGACAAGAAATTAGGTTCCACCTCCCACAAAGTCAACAAGTTGAATTTGAGAAGTAATTCATGGTGGGAAAACATATTTCCCTGATGTACACGAGTGAGACACATGTCAACCCATTAGTACGTCAGACACTTTGACAAAGGGCTCTAGTTTCGAGTTAGTTAGGGTAGGTGGGCGAGTAGAAAAAATGCCAATGGTACCAGGTTGTTAGGGACATATGTGGGATCATCACCTGGGTGGATTGTAGAAATCAGAAGGGTGCAATATTTTTTATGGGCCACCAAAAAGGTCAAAATTGACCCAAATTAGGTTTAAAAATCATAGAATGGCGATATTTTATTAGTTCCGACTTCATATGAATGCCGACAAACAATGACTAATTAAAATTCTCCCCCTATATAGCTATGGATTCAGAAAAATTTGAATGTTTGAATTGCGGGTTAATTGTGACTCCAGAAAGGGACCAAAAGGGGTCAAAATGGACCCCAAATAAGGTACAAATCATAGAATGGTGATTCCAACTTCATATTATGTAAAGTTTTAATTTTCCCCACTATATTGCAGTAGATTCAAGAAGACTTTGAATTTGTTGGAATTATGGGGTATTTTGCCCCAGAAGAAAGGGCCCAAAAGGAGTCAAATTTGACCCAAGATGGGTTAAAAATCATAGAATGTGATTTAACTTGTATGCCATCTTAAGTTTGATGTAACAGTTCATTGCCCCACTACTTAATATAAACTGTAGATTGAAGGAATTTGAATGTAGGAATCTGGGGTTAATTTACCCCAGAAAGAAAGGGTAAAAAAGTGGTTCAAAAATTGACCCAAATTAGGTAAAAATCTTAGAATGGTGATTATCATCTGTACGTCCTTTTGAAATGTACGATTTAATTCCCCTACTATATAGCTGTATCAAGAAGAAGAATTTGGATGTTGGAATATGGGGCCAAAAAGGGGGGTCAAAATTGAACAAAATATGGTAAAAATCAAATGGTGATGTATTTATTACATCTTAATTTAAACTGTAATAGTATAGTTATTTGCCATAGCTTTAGATTGAAGAATTTGAAGTAAACCCCAGAGAAATGACCAAAAGGTTTAAAAAAATACTTTTAATGGGTTAAAAAATAAAAAAGACAAGGAAATTGAGTTTGGTATGCATAATGTTTCAATATAAGGCAGGAATTTAAATAATCAATTGCCCATTTAAAACCTGTATCACTATTTATCTAGTAAGAGTGACATCCAAAATGAAACTTTAGATTAATAATGGTCAAATTACACCTATATGGTCAAATATATAACCAATAATGCCTGGTTTACATATCTGCAGTCTTGCTCGGTTATGTAAAATTTGTAATTTATTTATTATTTATTTATTATTTCTTTATTCTGGAAAAACTCTTTCAATTACCAAACAGTAATGGTCTCCCAAGAGGTCCAGATTTTACAAATACAAATGAAAAATATACAATATATGATACTATAAAGTACGAAAAGTAAATGACAAATTATAAAATCTATTTTAAGAGTAACAAAATGCAAAGAAAATTCCAGGTGTAATGCTACACCAAAATAAACTTTACTCGGCTCCTATCGTTGATCTTAATGGTTAATAGGACGCCCAGATTTTTTTGATAATCCGAATAGTCCGATGTTCATGACAATGACAGGAAAGTCGGTGAGGGTTTATTTACCAAGTGATGAGTGCTGCAAAGTTGCTTACAATCACTGCAAAACATTAAAGCACCAGGGAACGAAGGGGTGACGCCGGTCCATTTATAAAAATTAATTGGCCATCTCTTGGTAAATTATTGGTAATGGTTTTGAATATGGCTTGCTAAGGGGTGAATGAAGCCATAGCAGAAGAAAACAAGGGGTCATTACACTCATTTTAAAGAAGGGGAAAAGATAAGAGAAAAATTGCAAAATTACAGGCCTATTACTTATTGACCGTTGATGTTAAAATGCCTCAAGGTGCTTGCTACCAGGTTCAGGATATTGGCCTAAATAATTGGGTAAAGAACAATCTGCTTTTGTCAAGGGATAAGGTTTTTATCGGTGATTATAAAGTCCGTACTGTTCACGATGTGATGTTCTTTACCAAACACCGACAAATTCCTGGTATTCTCCTGACAATTGATTTGTAAATGTAATAGTATAGTTAGTGCCACATAGCTGTAGATTGAAGAATTTGAATGAAACCAGAAATGACCAAAAAGGTTTAAAAAAATACTTAAAATGGGTAAAAAACAAGGAAAATTGTATTTGGTGATGCATAATGTTTCAATATTAAGGCAGGGATTTCAATACCAATTGCCAATTTAAACCCTTGATTCACCTGTACAGAGTGCATCAAAGTTAAAACTTTAGATAATAATGGTCAAATTACACCCTAATTTGGTCAAAAATGATTAAACCAATTAATTGCATGGTTTACATATCTGGCAGTCTGCTCTGATTAAAATTGGAATTTATTTATTTATTATTATTATTTCTGTATTCTGGAAAACTCTTTCATTACAACATACTGGTCTCCCAAGAGGCCCAGGATTTACGAAAATACAAATGAAATATACAATAATAGGATACATAAGTAATCTAAAAGTAAAAGGACCAAATTTTAAAATATATTTTGAAGAAAACAAAATGCCCAAGAAAATTCCAGTTTTGTTTCATGCTACACCAAAATTTAAACTTTACTCGGCTCCTAGGTTGATCTTAATGGTATAGACGCCCAGATTTTTTTGATAATCCTGATATTCCCGAGTTAAATGACGATGACAGAAAGTTGTGATGGTTATTTACAAGTGAGGAGTGCTGCAAAGTTTACAATCCTTCATAACATTAAAGACCAGGGAACGAGGGTTGACTCCTGTTTTTATAAAAATTATTGGGCATCTCTTTGGTAATATTGGTAAATTGTTTGATATGGACATGCTAGGGTGAATTAAGCCATAGCCAGAAACAAGGGGTAAGTACACTCATTTTAAAGAAGGGGAAAGATAAGAGAAAAATTGACCAATACAGGGCCTATTACTTTATTGAAACGTGATGTTTAAATTGCAATCTAAGGTGATGATACCAGGCTTCAGCATTTTTGCCTAAATTAATTGGTTAAGAAACAATCTGCTTTTGTCAGGATAGGTTTATCGGTGATACAAGTCCGCTACTTTTCACGATGTGATGTTCTTTACCAAACACGAAAATATTCCTGGTATTCTCATTAACAATTGATTTTGAAAAGGAGATATGATTCTGTAGTCACCAATTTTCTGTATAAGGTTTTGGCTAAATTCAAGTTTAGTGACTTCTTATTTAAATGTATTAAACTTTTTATTCATAATATTTTTTTTTTTTTTAATCTGAGTGTGTAATGAATAATGGATTATCAACAGGTTATTTTCAACATCAAACGATGGCCTCCGTCAAGGACCAAGTAGTTGTAATTGTTCGTGCTGCTATAGAGCTAATTCTGATGCACATAAGGCAGGAGTAATGGAATTAATGGTATTCTCTGACTCCTAACCGAAATTAGAATTGCGTGTTACGCAGGATGATATAACAGTTTGCTCTCGGGATGTGGAATTGTAAGGGACAGGTGATCAATGTTCTTAAAAGTTCCGGCTATGCCAAGCATGAGGTTAACTATGAGTAAATCTGAAGCCAGGTGGATGGCAGCCAAAGGCATGTGCGAACAAACCACTACGTCTGTGTTGGACAGATAAAGTGAAAATTCTTGGTATCTGGTCAATTAGATTGTGACTGCCATGTGGGCTTTAAAATTACGATATAGTTTAGGGACCTGAACAATGTGATTAAGTTATGAAAATATCGTGACGTACACCTTTTGGTAGGAAAAATATGATGAAGCTGTTACGGTTTATCCAAGTTTTTATACTACATCTTAATGAGATCAATGCCAGAGTCCATTCAGAAAAGGGTTAATGCATTGGTATTTCCCTTTATCTGGAATGGACCAGACAAAATTAAACGTTCTGTTCTTACATCGGATTCAGATGGTGGGCTAAGGATTTTAATATTAAAGCCAGGTGCAGCACAAAATATTCTGTGGATTAAAAGAATTTGTGGCTCCAGATGACGCGGTTGGAAGGATGTTTTGAATTATTATCTAGGCAAGAGAGGCGGTATCTCAATGTTTAGCTCGAATATTGATATGGCAAAGGTTCGACAATCTTCCACCCTTCTATTACAACGCGTTTACGGTGTGGAGCGATATAGTAATGTTATCCCTGACAAGCCGAGGTGTCCAATTGCAAAGTTATGGAACAATCGCTTCATTTTAATAGGCCAAAAATCTTTGTATTTTCGTGACTGGGCTGAGCTGGGGTTTAATCAGATTGGGGATTTTTTGATAACAAGTTGTCGGCATTCTGAATTTGATAATAATGTTTAGAAGGGGCAATTTTTGAAATGGTACGGACGTATTCAGCTCAATTCCAATTCTCTGGCGTAATAATATCGGCACCTGTAAATTTGTTAAAACCGGCATGATAATCGGTTTATTGGTTTTCTTCAGGGGGTGCGCAGGGATCTGGAATCATCTAGTGCACGTGATTATATAATTCATTTCAATTACTGTCACGCACACAGGTGAAAGTGCTAGTACTCACCGCTGAAAAATAAGTATAAGTTTGTGAAGATTTGTGCAGTAAGTGTATAATCTCCCAATTAAGGTTTACATGACATGTCATATAGATGAGATTGCAATTTTCAATTATTTTAATATTGTGCCAACCAAGGATTGGCGGATCGGGCTGGTTTAAGGAATCGTGGGCTCTGTCCCTTCTGCTACTGCTGGTGCGATCAGGTGCACCTCTTTTTTGAATGTACACGAGCTGTTGAACTTTGGCATGATATTAGAAATTGCCTTACCTTTCTTCCGGTTTTCAAGGGTGGCACAGAATCATGTCCGGTGTTGGCACCATTGACCAGGATGACGAGTACTCGTGAAGAAATGAATACTTATTTTTAAGAAAAGTCTGTCTGAAAACTGCTCTATACGCGGTGAACCCCAACATTAAATAATTCATGAGATTTCTATCTGATGTTAATTAATCTTGAAAGGTTATTGCTCACAGACGAGATCAGGTGGATTTCATAATAGAAAATGGAATAGGATTCTGGAGAAAGTTAATTAATTGCCATGTTGTATTATGTTATCTTTTCCTCCCAATTGGCACGACCGCACTCTAAACTTGAGTGATTTATTCTCCTTTGGGACTGCAGGTTGGGGACTAGTGTAGAGAGGACTGGGTAACAAGTTCTGTTTGTTCTGGGTCTTTCATAATGGTTTTGTACCCAAAGTATAATTTTTTTTTTTTTTAATTTTTCCATTTTATGTTAGTGTGGTACAGATGGATTTGCTACTTTTACATGTACATCACAGTCCTAGGGTATTAGAAATCACTGAGGTTGGGAGAGCGCATCGTCTAGGGTTACATTAAAGTTATTATTATCTGTATTTATGAGGGCCTTGCCTGCTCGATTGGTAAATCTGTTTAAATTGTTAATTGTATTTTTTAATTATTATAATTATGCAGTATTGTTTTGTATTTGCAATGTTTTGCGTGATTGTGTGAGATAGAAAAGAATGAATAAAATATTGTTACAAGACAAAAAAAATTAAATTTACTCCTAAACTCATTCTGCTCTTCAGAGAAATGGTATCTTATATCAGCAGAGAGTGGTGCCACTGGCACAAGACGCTCAGAATGAAGTGCGCTTACCAGCAGTAATATTCCATGATGGCACCATTAAGGGTTATGCTGTGACGTCTAGTAACTCTGTATGGCTTGAGTGAGTGAAAGTAAAGCATGTGTGATATAACCAGGAGCATCCTTTAGACAAGATGTTGATTCCATATACATTCACGTTTATCCCAATTGAGGTCTTCCATCATTTGTGTCATTGAGTCCTGATAGTCGGCATTGAGGATAACCCGAGGCAAGGTTATTATGCAGTGTTTGAAGATTATGGTGATGAGCGGTTAAGTTGGACCATACAGAACTACAATAGTCAAAATGTGGAAAACCATGGCTTTTGCTAATAACTGAACTCTATTTAAAAGGAAGAAAATATTTAACTCTACGAATTACTCCTATACGATGAAAATTAGACGACGTATAATTAGCATGCTCACTCCATGACGATGGGAAGCAAAACAATTGGCCTAAGTATTTAACTTGTTCAACAATGTCAAGATTAGTATTATAAGAGTAAGGAAATCGTTTGAAATTTAGTTAGTGATGGCCGTGTTCCAAAAAGTTCATAGCTTGTTTTCTTTAAATTAAAGTTAGATGATAGACTAACCAATTGCAATAGTCTAAATTCTTTAAGTTCAGTTCTAAAGTTAGGGGGTCAGATGAGCTTTTCAACAAGTGGTAGTCATCAGATATCTGACACATTTACATTTAAACTGAATCAGGCAAGTGATTAACAAACAAATTTATAAACAAAAGGGCCTAGGATAGATCCTGGGGGATACCATATTTTAGGGGCCTAAATCAGAAACGTGTATCGATGTTTGGATGTGTATTATGGTCTGTGCTTACACAGCTCTGCAGCACCCCTTCACTGGTTTTTTGATGATATCGATTATCACATAAACCGATTAGGATAGGTGCTGCGAGCTGTTAACACCTACACACGTACACTTTCTGATTTTTAGCTATGGCACCATAACACGAATATTGGAATTGCACCACTCCCCGGTCTTGCTTACATGAGCAGGATCTGATTAGTGATCTACTTTTTTCAAGGACATTACGATAGTGGCCTTTGGTTCTTCTCACCTCACCTGTTCATTTCGTATCTCGCCATTTCCCTGCTGATTCCATCCACCCTGCACGCCTCCCCAACTTTGGTACGTTTTACAATACATGTATTTCTATTTAAAGATCTGTGATCAGTGACATAAAGTAATGTAGTGTTCTGTACTTGTTACTCCTAAAACGCTGATGACATGATTTTTTTGTTTTTTTAGAATGTTATTTATGTTAGATAATTTATTAAGTTGAGCATGAACTGCACGTTCTCATATCTTAGAAAGAATAGGTAAAAACAGATATAGGTCGGTAGTTACCTCACATCACTCTTATCACCACCTTGTCTATAGGTGTAACCTTAGCCACTTTCCATTGTGATGGGAAGTGTGAAGTTAGCAAGGAAAGGTTAAAATTTATGCCAGGGGGGGGGTGACAAAATGACTGGAGCAGCTAAACATTTAACAATCTGATACTTAAGTTATCAATACCCACCTCTCTTATTATTAGAGGAAGTGACATATTTGGTCCAAAAATAAAGTCTGGTGTTAGAAACATCAAATTTAAAATGATCTCCTAATTAAGACAAAATTATCAAGATTATTAGTACCACAGTCATTGGCAACATCACTACATCAGTGTTTAAATTTGCTTGCCAGGGGTTTACAATTGAGGTGAAAAATGAGTTTTGAATTGATCGGCAGTGTCTTTATCATTACAGTGAACCCCAGTTGAAAGTTTTTGAACAAGGAAAATAGATGATACATTGTTTGGAAATTACTTTTTAACTGTAGTCCATAATTTCTTAGAGTTATTTAAATTATTATTAATTGCTCTAGGTACAAGATTCTTCTTGAGTGATTTATTTAGTTTATTGACTTTATTTTTTAATTTGTCTTACAATCTTCCAATCTCTTCATATGGAAATTTATGAGCTCTCGAGAAGTAATAATCCCTATCTTTAGTGAGTTAATATAATCCCCATGATCATTCAGGAAAGACCCTTAATACGTTTATCTTTAATTGGACAATGTAAATCACAACGCACTTCAAACATACTCTGAAAAAAATTAATAAAATTAAAAAAAAAAACTTATTTAAAATAATTATCCAGTTAATTGTTTGATTGTATTAATAAAGTTCATGATCATTCAATTTCTTAAAGGAACGAGTGAGTTTTTTAGTGAATTTAGGTGGTACCTTAACTTTTAGTTTTGCGAAATACAAATAGATCATTGAAATGATCAGAAAGCCCTAGCTATGAAAACACCTGAAAAACTAGAACTTTATCAGGTTAGATACAAATGCTTAAGTCAGTTTACTTTTAGTGGTTTCAGTAATTCTAGTATAATCATTAAATATTTTTAAGGTTTACTGTGATTAGGAGAGCTTATTAATTTTATTGCATTAATACACGTGCTTCTTATCAAAATTAAAACCCCAACAATAATAACGTCATCATATAAAGGATGTCATGTTTTGAAACAGTAAGTCTAAATTATCAATGTTCTCTGCTTTAAGAATCAGGTGACGATGAAACTGTGCCCAGTGGATGGCTTTGTGAAGGGCAAATTTAGCTCTATCCAAAGTGCTTCGACACCATGACATTGTCAATGTCAGGACTTTTCTTGAAACAACACATCTTTAATATAATACAAAATACCACCAATGCGCATATGCTTCTATCTAGTCTATGAAGATTATAACCATCAATATGAATTTCATTGTTACCAATACATACTTTTACCAACTTCTGTTATACATAAAATACAATATTGTTATCAATCGTAAAAAACGAACATTGTCAACTTTTATTCAAGGCTGTGGGTTGAGATGAGCTATTTTTTAAAAACCTTTTGATAAGAACATTTAAAATCAAGAAAGTTTCTCTGAATGGAGTCATCAGGCTGACTCTGAAAAAACAATTATTGCAGAGCCAAGTATTGGACTGCTGATACTAGAATCAGCAACACATTCACATGGAAAAATCAGCTCACAGTTGTTAAATATAATATAATCAATATTTAAACAATTTTACACATACAATCACCACAAGCATTTAGGCTGATTTACGGACCTTGTCTTGTGGAGCCTCTTATCCGAGAATGATAACAAAAAGGCTTACATGACTACTCGAAAAAAGTTGGGATTGTTATTATGACATTGTGCAGTATAACTCTCTTTGATTTGGCCTGAAGACATTTATCATCGATGTACATGTAATACAGTGATAAGAAGGAAATTTGCAGACTCATGATGTAATGGCACTTTCACATGAACTATTTAATGAAATATTTTAATAATGAACCAATTATTCAGGCTTGTAAGCAGGGGAGGGGCGGTGCGGGCTGACGCTCCCATTCCAAAAAGTCCCATATAACCCCTAAAAGCGCCAAAAATAGATTTTGCGGAGCGAAAATAGGTAGGTAAAAAGTTCCACTTTTGCCAGGATTTGCTCGTTTGTAAATTGGGGGGGCCAAATTTGCCCCTTTGTAATTTTTTGGCGAATCCCCTTTTAAAAAATTGCCCCTCTCCTAATTTAGTGTCCTTTTACTGACATCGCAATGAAAAACTTTGACAAAGGGATCAACATGGTCCAATCCAAATTGGTCAAAATTTAAACAAATATGCAACAATTTCAGTCTTTTTTCCTGGAAACTGGGTAAAATTTAAAGGTGTTAAAAAACAATCCAGTAGGAACGAGAAGAAACAGTTGGTCTGTCAGAATGAAAGCTATCCTAAAATGTTGTTGTTAAATCTGATCTTTTGGTTTATTTCTGCCGTGAAATTATCCACAATCTGTTGTACTATTATGGATAATTATAATATGAAAGTATGTTGTCTCCAGCGCAACTAAGATGGCCTTTACAGCCCCCCCCCCCCCCCC
>JAMKCH010041997.1:0-12199 GCA_023653785.1 Ophioderma brevispina
GTCACTGACCATGGTGACATGCCGGTCAACACTGTACCCCCTCACTTGCCTGTAAAGTACTACTGCATCTATACCTGAGTTAGATAGGGGTTCTGGTTCATATCAACTTCATGCCTCCGCTCAGGTGGTGCTTTCGGGACTTGCCATTGACCAATAATAGGTCCGCAGGATGTGGTGATAGGAGGTTGTAAGTCACCAAGAATACTGGATTTTTTAACCCTTAAGAGGTACTGCACCCCTGTTCAAAAAATATTTTTAAAAAAAAACGGTTTTAACAAAAAAAAAAAAAAAAAAAAAAAAAAATAAAGCCTGAGATGTGATAATGGTAGTAAACTTATGTAAAGTAAATGTGTATCCAATGTATAGTGTCAAATTGTTCCTGTATTACGGTTAAAGGTTAATAAAACAGGACGTGGAGGGAAACAAGTATCGTAGACTATTGTATTTGATTTTTTGAATTGCCCCTGGTTCTCAGGAAATTGCCCTTGGTTCCTGCCTATTCCCAGGGAACCATGAGCAACTTTATAACAAAAATTGCCCCTGTTTGCCGCTGGCATTTGAGGCTTGCACAAGGGAGACTAATTCAGTTTTCGGATTGCACATATCAGAAATTGACCATGTTCCGTTACCACACAAGGATAGCCAAGCTTCGCACATTACAGTATGAGTGGGCTTAGAGGGTTTAAAATTGGGTCACTTTTCCAGAACATGCTCATCACTACCTTAGTTTTATAACTTTATACCACTGAATCCCATTTGTCAGAAAAAAAAATTCGAAATCCAGGGTGCCCTGGCCAAAAACGTGAAAAATCCAAGATGGCCAATAACTCAACTAAAAATTATGGTTTTTAACATTTTGGGTATTCTGTATCTTTATGCACAAAAGTGTTATGTTTTCTTATGATTTTTAAGGACCAAGGAATTCATTTGTACAAGCTTTTCGTGAATTTAGACATATCTTTTTCTTAAAAAGGCTATTTTTGGTCCCAAATGAGATGTGAGGGCGCTTTTCAGATTTCTTGCAAATGCTTTTGTATTTCAAAGTTAGGATGCAGAACTTGCAAAGATAACTACAGGTACTATCTGCTATGAAAATTTGGAACTCAATAGATGCAAGTGTTTGGGCCGTGTGCTATTTGAAGATGTACAGTGGGTTTCAACGCACTTTGTACCATGGTACATTTCCAATGGCAATGCAATATTTGAGATTCAACTGAGCACCACGGCCAAACCGTTTGCAATTTAAAGCTCAAATTTTATAGGTAGCTTGCACTTGTAGTCTCCTTTATATTTTGAAGAATTACTTAAATATGTTGACACTTTTGTGAGAAAAAGTGAAGCGCCCTCACACCAACAATTGGCCTAAAATGGTCAGTTTTACAAAAACGTGTAGGTCCTTTATAAACTTTCAAAAATGGATGCCTTGACCTTAAAACATTAAAACCTGCACCAAGATAATGTAAAAAAAAATTATTAAGTCCAAAAAATTTAAAAACATCCAAATGTTTGTCCTCCTGGGGCGGCCATCTTGATTTTGTACGATTTTGGCTGGGGCACCCTGGATTTGGAATTTTTTCCAGATTTTTTTCAAAAATGGTATCAGTACACATAACTTCATCAAAGTAAGGTGTGATGAGCATGTTTCTGAAAATGTCACCTTCTATAGATATGTTACATTGTTTTGTTTATGGCGCCCCCTGTTTGTGTAAGAGAGAACTGGCAGGCCAAAGCACCTATACTTTGCATGGGGAAATTCTGTTTTTTGCTGTAACTTTGTTTCTGAATTAAATAATACTAACTTCTATCAAGCATAATAATCTAATGCTACCAGCCTGCAATTTTGTGACCAATTTAGATCAGGAAGATTCTGCAAGTAATTTATACCAGATTTTATGTGGTCAGTTCACAGAAACTACTGTAATATTTTGCCTGCCAGAAAACAACAGAGGGCGTCCTGAATGCAACAATTGACGTCATAGGTCACATCATCTATAGCCCACTCCCTCAATTTACAGGTTTGGCGGGATAGGTTCCAATGTATCTCTGGTACTCGCGCAGACCAGTGAACCATGTGTAAATCAGTGGCCATAACGTAATGGCTGCTTCATCAAACACTATGCAGAATAAAAAATAATTATCTATATTAACAACATTTTTAAATTTTAATAAAATAGAATGGTGTATACCATTTGCAAATTTCACATGCCTTTTCTGATGGTAACACTTCCATATTTCAACCAATTTGATGAAGTTAACCGCGCCACTGATTTTCTCAATAGCAGGGATGTTTAACATACCTTGGGTCATTTGTGTTACAGCGTGTTTATCAACAACATCCATGAACTGAGTCTGTGTGGAGTGAAACGATTCAGTTTCAGGGCCGGACGCAGGATTTATTTGTGGGGGGGGGGGTGCGGGACTTCGAAAAGTGGACCTTTATTGCTAAAGTGGACTAACCCCCCTAAAAACGTCCTTTTTTAACATTTAATAACAAAAGTGGACTTTCTTGTCAAAATTTCCCTAAATTTTTACCTTTTTATCAAAAAAAAAACAGAAAAAAAGTGGACGCCTTTTAACCCCTTTTGTGGGAGTTGGGGGGTGGCGGGCCGCACCCCCCCCCCCCCCTACGTACGGGCCTGTTCAGTTTGGCTTTATTTTTGCAAATACAGCTTTCATATTTTAAATCTTTGTGACGTTTTGAAAGTTAACAATTGTGTTTATGGTTTGGTAATAATGACACTATTTGATGAGGAAACAAGTCCATCAACCAGGTAAAATCAGGTATGTAAATGTAATTGTGTGTAACACGCTGAAACAAAATGCAATTAACCTTTAGTCTGTGTTAGAGGGTTATATCCCACTAACACAGATTCGATCTGTGTAATCATTGCACATGACAGCATACTTACGAAGCTCCATGCGTAAAGCACAAGACTCAGCGTTAATTTTGTATCCATTTTATAGTCAAAATCCAAAGATAAAATTGTTGTTCAGCCACTAAAATCCGAAGTGTATACAAGGCTCTAGACCACAAATACCACACAATGTACGATTGTGGTATATTTGGGGTATATGTGATAGTGACAGAACCTACATCTACAAATTTGGGCAGTTTGTGGTATGTGATTAATCATTGACATATAAAGTGTGGTACATTCATGTACATCCCGCACCCGACCCGGGCCATTGTAAAGCCTATAACACCAAGGTTCCCCTGGGCCCGCAATTTCTCTGGCAGTCTGTACATTGTGGCCTGGTGCGCTTGTTGTGTTTATTACTGTGATGGATATTGTGGTATATGATTGAGTTGAGTTACTCCAATTGGGTTATAGTTATGAATTTATCCTAAACTACTAAGGCATAGACAACAATATACCACAATCAAATATTTAGTGGGTAGTTGTGGTGTATGGAAGTGGCAAGTATGATGAAAGTTGTCGTATATTGTGATCTGTGGGAAGTCCTTCACATTTATACAGCCTGCAGTGTTTAGTGTTACGAAAAGTTCGCCGCTTATCGTAGTCTCATTACAGTCGCTGTAGGAAATACTGACCTCCCACTCTGTGATGCAGGTTTCTGGCCTAACCTAGTGCAGTCTATACATGTAAAAGGTTTACACTAAGCATGACACAGTTAATGACTCGACTGAGAGCATATAGGTAGGAGGCATTATGTATAACTATGTAGGCCTAGGCTACGGGGATGGCACTGCCACTGCAGTGTACTCCCATCGAATGTGAGTCTGTCTATCACATATGCACACACTCCGAAAATGGACACTACTGGATGTGTTTCAGTATGTTATTTTTATGTTTACAGCACAGCTTTGCTGTGTCATTGCCATGGCTTAAAAGCAAATAAGTCTAATATGTGTGATCTTGGCACACCAATACATCAAACAAACATGATTGACCTCCCATTCATATTGATCCCAATTGATTGGGGGTGAGAAAATGCTCCTGACACATCTTCCTTTGTTGCATGTCAAGAATAACCACAGGAACTTCTGAAACTGTGCACAATTTCCATTTCTCTTGATTTTCATGATATGAGCATTCAAAAAATGTTCTAAGGATTGTATTTGATCTGTGGTTATCATGGATTCTCGTAGTTGGACTCGTAGTATGTAATTTAGGAAGAAGGAGGCATGTAAAATCGCGACATAGTGTGTTTGCAAATCTGGTGTCCACAATGCTAATGGAGAGATGTGTGCAGTGGTTTCAAATACCTTCCTCTGTTGTAGTGGGTTTATCCCACTAACACAGATTTGATCTGTGTAGGTTTTATAGGCTATGCTCTTTGATGAAACAGGTTTTTACATAAAACATCACTATTTGTCCACAGACTAAAGAATGGAAAAGACCACAAATTTGCACAAGGTTAGTTGAGATGAGCCAGTTGGTTCACTTGTAGAATTCAGGTCATGGCATTTGCAGGCCGGAGTGCCACAAATTGTTAGGTTTAAGTTCACTTTGTCAGAGTGCGACAAGTAAATTGTAGCAAAATCGGTCCTGTTTGAACTTTTTGTCCACCTCATTTCTACCAAAAGTGGACTTCTTGTCAAAGTTTAAAATTTGGACCTTTTTAAAAAAAGTCAAAAAAACAAAAAAAGTGGACCTTTTACCCCTTTTGTGAATTTGGGGTGTGCCTCCCTGTTTCGGATCAAGCTTGTACACTTTCAGACTCAAGCCTTGTTACTTCAGACTCAGCTTTTGTTCACTTTCAGACTCAAGCTTGTTCACATTTCGACTCATGCTTGTTCACTTTCAGACTCAAGCTTGTTCACATTTCAGACTCATGCTTTTTCACTTCAGATCAAACTTGTTCACTTTCAGACTCAAGCTTGTTCCTTTCAGCTCAGCTTGTTCACTTCAGCTCAAGCTTGTTCACTTTCAGACTCAAGCTTGTTCCTTTCAGACTCAGTGCCTTGTTCACTTCATACTCAAGCTTGTTCACTTTCATACTCATGCTTTGATGGGGGTTCACTTTCAGACTCAAGCTTTTTCCTTTCAGACGCAGCTAGTTCACTGTTCAGACTCAAGCTTGGTCACTTTCAGACTCAAGCCTTGTTCACTTTCAGACTCAAGCTTGTTCCTTCAGACTCATGCTTGTTCACTTCAGACTCATGGTTGTTCTCTTTCAGACTCAAGCTTGTTCACATTTCAGACTCAAGCGTGTTCACTTTGCCGACTCCAAGCTTGTCACTTTCAGACTCATGCTTGTTCACTTTCAGACTCAGCTTGTTCACTTTCAGACTCATGCTTGTTCACTTCATACTCCCACAAACTTGTTCACTTTCATACTCAAGCTTGTTCACTTTCAGACTCAAGCTTGTTCACATTTCAGACTCAAGCTTGTTTCACTTTCAGACTCGATGGCTGGTTCCTTTCAGACTCAAGCTTGTTCACTTTCAGACTCACTTGCTTTGTTCACTTTCAGACTCAAGCTTGTTCACATTTCAGACTCAAGCTAGTTCACTTTCAGACTCAAGCTTGTTCACTTTCAGACTCAAGATTGTTCATCTTTCGACTCAAGCTTGTCCATTTTAGACTCAAGCTTGAGCTGTTTTTTCCATTTACATAAAATGCAGAAAGACTTGTTAAAAATGTAATCATACACCAATTTATTTTTATTTAATTTTGTATCCGTGAGCCCACATCCACGTGTCTGCCAGGGCGAACCCCAGCATTGGGAAGTCAGAGCCAAGCATAATTATTGACACAGCACGGTCCAGGGTGACGCACAAGGGGCTCAGCTGTTTCAGTCCTGTCATCAATATAATGAGACATCCACTGTGGGGGAAAATCAGGTAGAATTACGCCCTTGACCATTTTTTCTCTCTTAATCAAACTCTATAGAGATACTTTAATTAGGCTATGCTGGCAGTATAGGAAGGTTATGAGGAACTTGAGTAAAATAAAGAAAAACATTTATGGAAATACGACCATAAAGATCTACATCTGCATCATATAGTCGCCTTTAATCCTCAACCATGGGGTTCCATTGGGCACTGCAAGAAGTGGCGTATTTTTAACTCAATTCCAGGGTATGTAAGGCAATCCACTATGGACTATCTGCGACCCCTCAGAAATAGTCCGCTAGGGGATACTTTGTGCAATTATTCCATTAGCGGATATTTGAGGACCCATGCGAATTTTCCACTAGCGGACTATTTGAGGATCGCTGTTGGTGCTGAAATGATCCACGGCGCGGATATCCGATAGTGGACTATTTGAGGATCCTGTGCGCGGATGCTCCGATCGACTCATTTTGCGGATCCCGTGCACGACAATCCACCTATGGACATTGTTGGAGCAGAGTCCGGACTCATGACTCCAAATAATCAGAACCCTCTTTGTTGTTACTTTTTTCAAAATAGTTATTTATGGTCATGTTAGCTTATCCTCTCGTCAATTACCGGAAATAGCGCATGTACCTGACGTATTGACTATGAGTATGATGTCTTCAGTCACACATTAAAACTATTTCCCAAAAAGACTGTAATATATTTAAGATTCATGAGAGAGACAATTTCTCAAATTTCATCAAATCCATTTTATTTCAAACATTTAAATTTAATAAAAATATCAAATCTCTTCAATTTCCGGTTCGGCCTTTTGTTTAAATTCACAGTATCTATAGCTCTAGTTTCATGCTACCCTATGCGCGGCTTATATAATGTGCGTCCCATAATTGGACACTTTACGTGAGAATGTTTCACAAATAAATTATTAGTACGAATTAGATAGCTTACTAAGTTAATACAAAAAATTTTAAGGTTGTGTGAGGTGTAGTAGGCCACAATGGACAAATACTTGTTAATGATTGTGTTTAGGTCTGACAGTTATTCAGGCTACACTCTGTGAGACTGAGTTAGTATGCAGACTGTGTTTTGCAACTACGTAGCTGTGTGGAGTTAGTGAGGCTGGCTTATAGACTTTACAATGAAGGAGTTTAAAGCGGCACTGGCAATTTTCACAATATCAAATTTCTTCAATTTGCTCTCAAATTATCGTCTATGCAATTGAAGAAAAGAGATATATTTACACATAAAAATAACATACCCAAAAACAGATAGGGACATTGATATGAGGATAATATAGGACATCCAGGTAATTTGTAGGCCAACTTTTTAAGTTTTCCAAAATTTAATCAACAAAATGTTATATTACATGAATATTTTTGACTCGTACTACACTTGAATTAAAACCACAACGGTTTGTTATAGCCGATCAAACAGTGTGGCATAGCATGAGAAACATGCATACGGCGTGCGGTTGGTCGTGAAATGTTGTTCTGGTGTTAAACGCCATTTTCGATGTCTGCTGAATTTAACGTCGCCGCGACGTTAAATTATAAATCAATCGTATGTTTACCCATAAGAAAGCTGATTTGGTCTTAATCATTTCGGAGTGAGGGGCTTTTGTATATAAAAGCTTACGAGGCAATGCAAAAATATCGATTTTGAAAAATTTTGAGAGGCACTATTTTTCAAATGTGCCAGTGTCCTCTTAAGCTGTAGGCCTACTGAATGAAAAATGCTAGGGAGTTAGGGATACGGAGGAGGAGGGGTCAATGAGGAGAAAACATTACATTCCTTATATGAAGATGTAAAATTAGCCAAAATTTATTTTTAAAATTTAACAAAATTACAGCTTAGAGGAAACAAATAATCCACAAACAGCTATCTAAAGAAGACTAAGTGAAAAAGAAAATTACCTCTCTGAATATGAAACAAAACAATACTTTTGAAATAATGTGAAGTGATTATAAAAAACATTAAAAAATAAAAAGCATGTTTGTGCTGAGAGGTTTGTGAAGTAACATTACATGAAGGTAGCATCACACATTTTCACTTAATTTTTTTATTCTAAGATGAAATTTTCTTACCGGACTCAGCAGGACTCATCTTGGAGTCCACAGGGGTTGAATTGAGGTCCAAGTCAGAGTCCAGCAAGTACGAGTCCATGGGGCTGAGTCGAGTCCACAGGGGCCTGAGTCAGAGTCAGAGTCCGAGTCCGGCAGGGTCTGAGTCCGAGTCCGCGTCCAAGTCCGGACTCGGACTCACCGTTTGAGTCCGAGTCCGGACTCCAGTCCTCCAAATCTGATAGGGGGACATTTGGAGGATCCCATGTGCGAAGTGATCAATGTGCGAAGATGTGATTACGACAGTGGACTATTTGAGGATCATGTTGAGCGATTATTCACCATACTGGGACTTTGAGGATACCATGGGCGGAAATGATCCATAGTGCGAGGATTCTCAGAGCGGACTATTAAAAAAGTTGTGAATCCCGTGCCGCGGATACTCCGACAGGGACTATTTGAGGATCCCACTACCGGACTATTTGAGGGACCTGTGTGTGAAATTATCCACCGTTTCCTTATAGGGAAAGGAGTTTTTGGCGCACCCTGTGCGCACTTATACACTAGTGGACTATTTGAGGATCCCGTGTTGCAATTTATTCCAAATAAGGGACTAAAATGTGGACTGAGGGTTGCAGATAGGTCCACTAGTGGTAACCTTAATAATGCAATGTGCAAACAAGTATTTTTAAAAAACTGCTGCGTCACCAGGCATGATTTTAAAAGAAGTTGTAGGACAACATAAAAAGGGAAATGTAAAAGGCATTAGTTGGTTTTCTGTTTGAAGTTGCACTTTAAAGGTGCTTGTTCATTTATGTCTATTGTGTTCTCTTACTTGATATGAGGAGCCTGGCACTTGCACATACGCCCAATCAAAGTACAGTGAGAAGCAAACTGGCAGTTTTGTTTGATGGTATTAGAAGCAGTAATGCATATTTGCAAAGCCCTATTCAATTACTGTGCTATATTGATGGTGTACTAAGGCAATATTTAGCACAGTTTTTGTGAAGACGCCCCCAATATTTTTCAAAAAATTGAGTTTCGTACACGGTTGCATGGTAACTGGTAGTAAACTATACCTGAATGGTTAAGCTCTACAATGTCTAGGTGTCGCAAACGAAGCCGAATTTTGTAACTAGTAATTAATATCGGATCCCGATAATAATTCAACGGCTGCTGGAAACGGGCCTTCCAATATGAAAATAGACGGGAAAATAGCGACATGTAGTATCTACGCTCATCTATTCGTTGTTTTATTGGTTAAGGCAATTAGTCAAGTTAGAGGTCCATTTTCTTGAGGGTGGTCACTATTTCATCATGGACGGACAAACTTAGCATTTCCAGCTCTGCTGTAAGTACACTCTAGGATCCCAATTCTAATTACAAAAATCGCTCATTTTTGATTAAAAATACGATTTTGCGCAGATCTCGTTCGCAGGTGTAGTTTTCTAGACAATTACCAACAAGCTGTGCAAAAATATCAAAACATTTTGAAAATTGGGGCGATTTCAAAAAATGTGCTAATATTGCTTTAACCTGTCTAGGAAGGAAAGTAGTTACCCACCCTTTATTTTTCCAACCAACTAAAACTCCCTTTTCTCGGTATAAGATGAATACCAAGAGAAGCGCCAACATGCCTAGTATGATGTAGGAATATCACAGGTACTGATACCACAATAAGTACAACAGATTTTTTTTGCGCTAACCCTACCAACCAATTTGCATTTTCTGAGATTCATTGAAAGCAGAGGTACCTACACATCAAAAACAAAACCCAGATGTTGGCATTTCCCCCCCCACCCCAAAAAAAACAACACAAAAATATTTTAAGAAAAGATCATGAAGTAACTATGATAATACCTGACAATATATCAAGTGACTTCACCCCATATCTCAGTTACTGAATCAATAAAAATAAAACAATATGTATTTTATAAATGTGTAAAAGTCAACTCTGCACAGTCACAAAGACTACCTATTTTCTTTCCCAAAGATTCCCATTGATTAATGAGAGCCAGTGAGGCATTGTTTTTGGTATTAAACAGCCAATGAGGCTTACTGAGTTAAAGTTCATGGGGTGTATAACTTCCGAAGTGCCATGAATGATTGCATACCCAGCAAGTTACATTCATTGTGTCCAAGGATGTGGCCACTATAGCGGTGGTACTATGTCTCTTCCTGCTGCCAAATACAAGTGTTACCATATTTTCCTAAATTGGAACTAACCACCCAATACAATACTACCCATCCCAAACATGCTTAGAAGATTTAAACATCTATAACAAATGGACCATATTTTGTGTTGTAATAGTTAAGGTCTTAAAAGTTAAAGTTTTACATCATGATATCACAGTGCATGAACATGATATGTTTTGTTTTAAAAAAAAGGGGAAGCAAAATTTTAGGGGTGGGAAGGGTGGGGGAAGTTTAAAGGAGCAACGACAGGATTTTGAGACCAAATATTGTGATACATAATAGTAATTTCTATAGATAAGGCCAATCAATAGATTTAGTACCCTGTGTTTGGATACAGAAATGTCTTAAAAGAGAGAAACATGTGATTGATTTGCTTATATTTCACTGTAAACCTAGGCTGGAATTTCGTATTTGCTCTATACGAAATTAGAAATTTTCCCATTTTTTGTACCAAGAACATTTCTCAGTCTAATCCTCAGATGGGGCTATTTTTTTAGGAAAAGCTTTACATCAGGGCACAAATCATAACTTTCGATTTTTTTTAAGGGGACACCGGATATGTGAAATCTCTCGGTTGCACCTTTCAGTGGAGTGAAATTTTGATTGGCAATTGGCTTGCAAAAATGTAATTTGAATGTGGGAAATGTGCAAATACAAACAATAAATATATAGTAGGCTTTTGATTTTCCATAGGAGACATATGGTGAGGACCCCCACATGAGCGTTGAGTTTGCTAGGAGTTTCATCCATGGTCTCCAAGGTGATCATCCTCGCTACATCATCACCAATTGGCATGCAAGCGTTTGATGTTCCGTGGTCCTGAAAATATACCATCATCTAGGTTTTCCTTTGATGCTAATGTTAGTAAGAGTCTCCCCACAAAGTAACTTGACATTTTTCATTTCTTTTCTTTACAATTCATTCGTGATTTCAGCACCTTCTGTTTTTATTCATTGACCGTCGATATCCCTGCAGAAAAGCTTATTCACAAAATTTGATTGATCCCGGTCTGGCGGTTTTGTGTTATGCGCATTGCTTGTTTCCCACGGTCCCGCAGGCTGCTGTGCTGTTTCTTCCATTACAACAGAAAATAGCAAAATTGCGAATTTCTTCCAGATCTACGACCGAATTGCAGCGTAGAGTCGTTACACATGCATTACTTAGGCTACCGGTTCAGTGATAAAATCTCAACTTTTTTTAGTAAGATCGGGGGGACGAGGTTTTGGGATCACAAATGATCCTTAAGATTAACCCTAACGTCCCAGGGTTTCCCTTGAGCTGATACTGAGGCACAAAACATTGAATGAAAAAAATAGTAAATCACTGGCCATCCTTTAAGAATCACAGAAGACTTGTCAAATCTTGTTCCATTACCCTCAGGTGTGGGCAGGCTGTGCCCTGGTAAATCTGTGAGGATACAAGTTTATCGCAATGAGTAAAGCCCGGACCAATACTGAATATCTCCAACTGAACTTTCAAGAACTTTCCCTGGTTCCATAAGAGGGCATTTCAATTGCAAGATTTTTCTAGGAATAACAGAAATACATGGTACAATTTTTTTTCAAATATGGCAAAGTACCCTACGAAATTCAGGCAGCAAACTGTCAGTAAAGTAATGGGAAGTCAATTTGGTCACAGGTAGTATATGGGTTCCATTATCAAGCCTCTCTAGAAAAACCGATTTTATATTTCTATATTACCTAGTGTCCTCAGCACACTGCATTTCAGATACAAAATGATGAATTACTTTTTTGATCAGTGTGGTCGGTGTGGGGAGTGGTATTTTTGGAGGGGGGATAATTCTCAAAATTTCAGAATTTTGAAAGTTTGGCCCCAACTTTTGGCGATTTTTACTAAATTTGGGATTTTTTTTTTTGCCCTAAATAGCTGATGTTTTGTCCAAAAACCCCATAATTTTTTCGCTGGCGGGGAGGGGGGGGGGGATTGAAACTTGGGAAAGAAAAAAAGTAGGGGGATTGCACCCCCTTCTTACATCGCCACTGTGGGTTTTAGATCCATGTAGGTGCTTAGAATTCATAATTCAGTATTTTTTTACAAAAGTGTGTGGTGATTGTATATGTTTGTGTATCATCATTCCACCACGTTACAGTGCCTCTTATTGCCTCTTATTACATTG
>JAMKCH010041998.1:0-13243 GCA_023653785.1 Ophioderma brevispina
GTTTAATGTGATTGACATATTGGTCGAAGACGGTTAAGGGGGTTCAAAGAAAGTGTTTAAATGGTCCAATTGTAACACGAAGGTGACGACGTCCACATATGCCAATCAGAAGGCTTCCTCTCACATTGACAGGATTCCATTTACAGGTTAGTCATCGGTGGGAGAACATGAAACCTATTGTTTGCCATCAGTTTGGAGTAATTGTCCACCCTTAAAACCTGAAGCAAGCTTGTTGGTCAAACAAACTCCACATCCCTTTCACATTATCGATATGGAGAGTGTCCTTATCAATCATGGTTGCGCCCCTAGTAATATCAATTGTCTCCTTCAAAGGGATGATGCGAATAAGGATTCTATATCGAAGGATATCACATCCCGAGTCTTTGAGGGTCAAAGTAGATTTGAAGTGCAAATTCGCACCTATCTGTTACACGGAGTCCGTTTTTTTTCGGTCAGAGTTGAATTATTTCGGTTAACTCCTTAGAGTCGATCAGCCAATAGCCAATTAAGGGAGTAAGGGACCCTCACTTCTGTATCATGGGGCAGTCCATAGAATTTGAAACCTTGATATTAGAGTGCACCACCCCCAGAGTCTTGACTATCGATCGTCTTGTCCATTGTCGCCTAAGAGTCCAATGCCGCATTTGGAGTTAATGGTTCAGATGGCGTTTCAGGCAGTGTAACTCGTACATCTGAGGAGCTGCTTTCGTCCCTTTTAGGCCCTTTAGAGCCCTCTGCGGATCAAACGAAATGATAGAGCGAGGTCCTTAGCGTTCTTCAAATAGAGTGTCACAGCATTTTCAAACTTTTTACAGTCTGTTTTTGCCCAGATTGATACTTCAGTCAGGATTCAATAGCAGCCACAATATGATGATTTGGCACTTCTTCTGGGAACATATGCATTAGTATTCGTTTCTGCTTCAGACCCTTTTTCTTGTTAGATAGCTCTTTCACAGTAGGAGGTAAGTCGATCTTTACATATCGAAGGATCCGATTCCTTTCTTCTCAACAAGGCTGTTAACTTTTCCAATCTTCCCTAGCCTTGGCTTTGCCATGACCATTTTGGCTGTATACTGACCAATCAGAACGCTTGTAAATGCTACAAGGTGAAGCTGCCTTCACTTGAACTAATGTGTATCAAGCCTCTGTGAAACCTAACCTACACTGCTAATTGAACCTACGTTGATGCTTTGATAACCTACCATTATTATTGCCGTTCACAAATAGTATTTCCATCTAATAGGGTAATTATCTTGATGTGTGTTGACCTTTGACCCAGATTTCCACCTAAATGTTGTATGTATTAGGTATGGTAAAGTATATTTGTCGAAATCCTGAAGTCACTATGAGCAATTTAATCTACCTTTTTTGCTTATGTATATGACTTATGAAATTTATCCATGTTAAAAGTTTGTTGACCTTGGTGGCCATGTTAGAAACGGTACATACTGTAGTTTACTGTTTCGCATATATTGTATTACACTGTATTAGCATTGCGCTACTGTTGAAGATTTACTAGGGCGTTCACTTAACTAACCAGTATTATCATTGTAGTTTATTAACATCGAGTATAGTATTTCCATATAGTAACGTGTACCTCATCAATGTTATTGACTTTTGGTTGAACTTTGAACACCATAAATACAACCTAATGGATGCACTAGACAGGCAATTATAGGCCTACTTGTTTGGAATCCTTGTAAGTCACTAGGAGCCAATTTTGAGACCATTGTTGCTTAAATATGACTTATTTGAATATTTTACCCAGTAGAAAATACTTTTTGACCTTTGGCGGCCATATTGGAAAAAAAACAAAAAATAGGGGTTACATTGTGTCCTTCTTGTAAAAGATTTACATACATTGTAGTAACAATGTGGAAAGTTTTCATACTTTTACCACAAAGTGCACGATTGTTGAGCGTAACATCTGTGGCTTAGACTGTCTGCCGATTCCGTAATCATTTCATTTCATGCATGCACACTCCGTTTGATGCTCCCGGTTGGGAATATAACCAGAGCTTCGACCAGGGGCGCGCAAGGGGGTGGCAGGGGAGGCGGCCGCCGCCCCCCCCTGAGAGTTTCAAACTTCAGGAAAACCGGGTTTGTAAGCAATAATTTCTAAAGTAGGATTTTAACCTAATATGAGTTAATTTGTACGGCCCCCCCCCCGCCATGATGTTTACCCCTCCTATATGATTTACCCTGGCGCCGCCTGTTCTGCTAGCACCTAAGTATCCGACAAAATTGGCACGCTCCACGTATCAAAATCATGGCGAGTTTTCTCGCGAATGTCGAGTTTCATGCGCCTGTATATCGAGTTTACCCCGCTATATGTCGATTTACAGCGCTTCCTATCCAGTTTGCACTCTATGTGCCGAGTTCATAAATCATGTCCAGAATAATCATGCGATTTTAAAAAACTGGCATGATTTTTTTCAACATGTGCAAACTGGGACATGATTTTTTTCTCAACATGAGCAAACGCGACATGATTTTGAAACTCGCCGTGATTTTTTTCTGGCCAAGAGAAAATCTGGACATGATTTATGTCAAAACCACCATATAGAGAGCAAAACTCGATGTATAGAGGGCACAGTGATCAGATTCGCTGGTAAACTCGACCTATCACGCTGCAACAACTCGACTTTTCGAGGAAAACTCGATACACAGCGCGTGAACTCGACATGCGCGGGCTGGAAAACTCGCCATGATTTTTGGAACTCGGCATGATTTTTGTCTGGACATGAGGAAAACGGACATGATTAATTCAAACTCACCATATAGAGAGCAAAAATCTCGATGTATAGAGGGCAAACTGGGGACAGATCGCACTGGGGGGGGGGGGTAAACTCGACATATAACGCTTCACACTCGATATATGGCGGGGAAAACTCGATCCACAGCGCGTTGAACTCGACATGCGCGGGAAAACCCGCCATGATTTGATCCGTGGAGCGTGCCATACAAAACGGTTCAATTTTCTGTCTAGGTTCTATAGGTTCAAGCCCAATTACGATACATACCGGTGTGAACAGATATAGTCCGTCGGGAGCCACGTCCGGGGCTCCCCATATACGATAACGGATAAGCGTGAAACTAATGTTGCGTAAAGAGTCAACTGACATCGATTGCCCTGTTGTTCACTATTGTTCCCGGACAATTACTTCTACACCGGTATCGAAAACAAAACATAGTGACAGACCCTCTGATGCAAAAACCTCCATATAACCTCCTTCGTTTCCGGAGATATTTGAGATTTAGTTCATTTACACACATTCGCTATGGCTGACTGATAACGTAATTTTTCGCGCAGTACCAATCCCAATATTAGCTATGGGGCATGTCCTTCGATGCTGTTGTTTTTGTTGTACCTCCACGGAGGGGCTAGGGGAAAACCAAGTGAAATTCATAATAAATTATTAAAATCAATATAACGTCTGTTCCCACAAATAAAACTGCAACATTTTCTTAAAAAAAAAAATGCGTCACTTCAATTTCATTTTTCCTTCCCCAAGATCAGTGCCTATGGATACACATAGACTTAGCAAAACAATTGTAGTTCAGCGATAATTCAATCACGGCCCGGTATGCGGTGTGGAAAAACACTTTAGATTCTCCTTTCATTTGGGAGTGCAGAACCATTGTTTATATTGTGTTGCGCCTTGAATAGATTTTCAGCTGTTAACCGCTCTCCAGTACTTGTTTCCAGGACAAAAATTCATAACCCATTCACAAATAAATAAACAAATTGAGCTTCTATAGTGCGTGTGTCAATTAACCTTGGCCATGTTTTTCATCATTTTCTCAAAAGGAAACCTGAACAAATATCATGAGAGAATGTTGCCTGGCAATCTTGCCAACAACTTTGTGAAGAACCAAAATCCTTAACTTATTGCTTAACTTAAATTCATTTCTATTCAATTTACGCGTTTTCAGAAGAAAATTTGAGGTCAACAGACCTATATTATACATGTACACTTGGTTATTATTATGAGAGAGACGGGTATTTGTCACTCCACCCCCGAATCGTGAGGTGGTACACCTGCTATAACAATGGCCCCACTTACCGGGCCCATTGTCAGATTTTATTAGCCATGGTTTTTCTGAAGTCTCTACATATCCATTGGTCGCTGATATTGGGAAAAGAAAATTGAGTGAGCATTTTATTTATTTTTAAGAAAATGTGCCAGTTTTAATGTGGGAACAGACGGTATGTGATTGTAGAATTTTATTATGATTTAACACTTGGTTTGTCCCTAGCCCTCGATGGGACACAGATGTGTTAGCCAGTTGGTGATTTGGTCCACGCCCATAGTCTGTAATCTTTGCGGTTCAACTGCAAACCGTGAATACTACCGGACCGCCATATGTTTTTCGGCAGCCAGGGACATAAAAACGGCCCATAATGCAGTGTGCACAAAGCAACCAGTTCTGCCATGGCCCGATGACGTAAGATTTGAGCTAGGAATGGAGCAAAAACAGTAAAGTCACCTCCATTGTTCCATCCCTGGAAGGAAACCAAAATCGCAAGGCAACCTGGAGACTTTAAGGTGTCCATGGAGACTTTAAAGTGTCCATGATGTGTCCATAACTTTAAACGTTTTTCATGGATAGAATACAGCCATGATATGTCGATTTTTCCATCAAGAGTAATAATTTTGCTCTTCCACTAAGTTATAAATACATTTTTGTTGCAAATGAATGGCTTCGTCCATCAGAAAAATGACACTTATATTGATATCAAAGTAAAGACGTGTTCTTAATATCTCCGTATGATTGCAGCCTTTTGTATCGGCCCACGAGAAAAATTGAAATCGTGACGGTATATAGTACATAGTGTGTCGTGAAAAACCAGTAGCCAGTGAAAAACTAGTGATCAATAAACCACCATTTTCAGGCTATATTCTGTGCAAGAGTCTCCTCATTTGTAATCTATCGTTCTGCTTTCGAGGACACTATATCACCGATTTTTATGACCAGGAGTACCCTAGATAGACATTCCTTAGACACCTTTTTTTAATATCTATTGACTTCAAGTCATACACCGTCACCAATGCCGAGCGACGTCCAGTCCGACCATAGCGCCTCCATGGGGCACTTTATTAGTTAATTTCTGCGAATAAGGCAATCTTATATTGCAGTAGATATTTTTTCTTTCAGACCACAAAGCATATTTAACCAATACTAAATTAAAATTAGCCTGTTAGTACGTAAGTTTCTCACAACAGCCATAGCCGACCCGACTTTGTGTGGTAGCATTCTTATATAGGCTAATATCTCTGAAAGGAATACCGTACTTACAAAATAGTTGCATTCATTCGTAATTCGAGTTTTCTTTGCACCATGTAATTAGAATTCTAAATGGAATTGACTTTTAAATTTAAGGTATTAATAAAAACTAGGCCATCTAGTTAATCTGATCCGTTTAAAACAAAACACTCACACAAAATACTTGTTTGCAAGCGACTACATTAAAGACGAAGAAAACCATAGGCATATTTGAGACCCTTATTTCCACCGGGGAGTTCCATTAAAATGTCCCTTAAAGGCCAACGTGTACTATAATGGTATTTTTATTTCACTGTTTGGATGAAATAACCACACAAATTCTGATCAGGTAAATCATGTCTAATATATTTTTTGCTGTTATACTTCCATCGTTTACTGCAAAGTATTCTTGAGCCCATGTATGCATATAGTATGATATTCTGCTGAAGGATATTCTTTAATAGGACTAATTTCTATTTCCGGTTCAAATAAAGAAAATTACGCAATTTTACCGTCAGCCTTGTATAGTTTACAGTGACAGGTAGGCCCCCCCCCCCCTGTGTGTGTCACTTAATTGTTCCACGTGTTCACTGTCAATTGGTAAATGTTTTTTGTCCCTGGAAGCTTTTATTTACAAAACCATGTAGACTTTGCGAGTTTTTTCAAAGTTTTCCAATGGAAGATTCAAAGTCCCACCGTATCACCTCCCCCAAGCGGATGTATCCGGTCTGGGAGACTTGCCATTTTTGATTTTCTTCCATGGATTCTTTCACCATCATAAAAGCGACGATGCAAAGTGTACGGATTGCTACCTCGCGATGGCATAATGAAGCTATATGGCAATTGGATGCGCAATAGCAATATCAATACGTTTGACCCAATCGTCCAATGTGGGGCCCCTGTGGTGTTACCAATATTGGTAGTCACAGTCGGAAGCCCTGGTTATACTTGCAGATTGTGTTTGCCTGTTGAATAATGGTTTACCCTTACGGGCGTGAAAATTTTGGCATTGTTGCCAATATAATAAAAGTAAATACACATTACATGGAAGATTAAATTATTAATATATGCAGATATGCTTCGTGGTGTTAAATTGAAGTTGTAAAGTCTCTGAGAATGCACACCGATGGGGACGGGAGGTCGACTTTTATTTTAAGCCCAAAATCCTTGGGTAACAACACTTACGGCGCGGAATCGTCCGATCTATATTAAATAGCTTCTATAGTGGGTTTAAAAGGCTCATGATACGGCTCATTTTTCTGGCTACTGTTCCAAAACTGTTTGCTACAAAAGTCACACTCTTAAAAAACGAATCCTATACGTTAATTTCACGAAACATGCGATCAAAATTTGTTTGTCCTTTGTTTACCGGTGCGATAATTGGGTTGACCCGTTCACATCCTACGCCCGTGGCCACTTGTATTCAAAGGTGGATATGGGGCGTGAACATGGACTTTCAAATGCACCCTAAACACGTTTTTTTTTTTAAGAACATTTTTAAAACGTACCGTAAACAAGTATACAAGTAATTTTATCTGTTTAATGAGACCCTCAACAAGTACACAGTGCATTTGAACCGTAAATATAACCCTTTATTATCATCTTGCTTTACTTCCCAGTTCCGATTACCAAATATTTTGGATGATTTGATCCCTGCTTAATTAGATATAACATTAACAATGTCAGGGGTTTAAGAAAAAAACATACCCTTTTTTCCATATTTTGCTGGTTTTGTTGACACCCTAACGATGTACGCGCGTACAAATCGCCGTTGGAAAAATACACCCTTTTTACAACGGCGTTTTTTTGTGTTCACGCATCATCTTATCCACCAACTTGAAATACAAGTGCCCCCCCCCCCCCCCCCCCCTACGTCCCCTTCTTTTGTTGCCTGCGAATCCATTCTGCGAATCGTTATGGCCCATAGTAGTAAACTCTAACAGATACAATTGCCCAGTGTGTCACAGTCAGGCGACCTATTTCAAGATACCAGCCGTAACATGTTTAACAAACATGTCTGTTAACTGGGCCTAAGAACTCAGCGACGAAAATAAAAAAACCTGTTTTTACGGGCCCGACCGACCCTATTTTTTCATTGCAGATTTTTTTTTAGTTTTTTTTCCAAAATCATGTAAAATCGCCTGTTTTTAGCCTCAAATTTATCAATTTGCAATTTTTTTAACAGAAAATTGGTTTGTAAAATGTTTTTCACATTTTTTCTCCCTCATTGATTCAGATTTTTGGGACTTTTTAGGCCAATTTGAGCTCAGAAACAAAAAAAAAAATAAATAAAATAATTCGCCCCGACGGACCCTATTCGAAAGGGTAGGATGCCATAGCTTACCCTCCCGTTTTGCCCTGTGCCATGCCACTGCCGTGCTCCTTGATCATGTTGATTCTTAACTTTATTTTACCCATTTTGATCACAGGTACTGTTTGACTCATTAACAAATCTGATAACAGAGGGCTAAACTTGAACAAAACCATTTTAAAAAAAAATATTTTTGTGTATTTGTGATTTATGCTAAGTCTGGAGTTCAACAACGTCGAATCTGTGAACCCAGAACTCCCTTTCTATGGGAGTAGTCTGTAGTTCAATCTATGCTTCTGACGCGACGCGGTTCGCTGTTGATTTCTTTTCCCCTTCTTTTCTCTCTTCCTTTTCTTACTCTTTCTCTCACACATGCCCTTCTCTTTCTTTTTCTTTCTTGACTTCCCTTCTTCTTTCTTCCTTATCTTTCTCTTTGAGGATCGCTGGGGGGGGTGGGGTGTTCACACCCCACACCCCCATGGCGACGGGCACTGCAAAGACGGACCTTCAACATCATAAAGCGGACCTTTTTTTCCATTTTTTTTTGGTGGGGGGAGTGCGTGCACCCCCGCACCCCCCTCCCCCCCTGGCTACGGCCCTGCTCAACGGACGGCGGCCCGACTAGTCGAAAAAAGTCGCGATATGGCTCTGACGGGCCATAATTTGGCGCTACATGCAAAATTTCACGTTCCAAACGCACATTTTCATGCGAATTTGATAGAATAAATAATTTAAATAAAAAAAGAAAAACGTAAAAAAAATAAAAAAAATAAAAAAAATATAAAAGTAAATAAACATCCTTGAGGGTTAAAGATTCCACAAGAATTCTCTCTCGCGCGCGAAGCGCGAACCCATGCCAAGCAATGTTTTCTTTCCGAAATACAATTTTCTTCTGATGCAATTATGATAAAAAACCATTTGATCTTTGGTAAGTGGTTACGTTAAAATCATATAGCCCATGAGATCGACGTATAATAGTACAAATTGGTCATGCTGGTAAGGTTTTATTTGAACTAATTACTAAATTAAAGGTGTGTTATGGAGATTCGCTAAGCGGCCTGGGCGGGTCGCAGAAACCTTGAAGGTATTTTATTTTTCAAGACATTTCTATGGTCTAAAGGATCCGGGAGAATGCGCATTTAGAGGCCTTTATTTTCGTCGGCACTATTTGCCTTCCGCATTTGCAGCGCGGCAGTAAATCGGCATTTTCCCTGAAAATTGCCGAATCCGCGCAATTATGCACCGCCCCCAAATTTGTCCCAAAAGTTAATTTCAAAAGTTATACACTAGAAGTGCCTAAAACCGTTGTCCGTTTCGATGGGTAGTGATAGGCCCTGTAATAAAAAATGTGTATGGTTTCTTTAACCGGCGCGTAGCTCGGAAATTTTGGAAATTTAGGGGATTTGAAAGCACAGGGTTGAAGACGAGATTACAAGAATTCCGGAAACACTTTTTAAAATTCGTTTTATATCATGATAATGAATATGGACGCCTAATGCGTAAGTCCGCATTAGAAATAACAACCCTTTTTTTCTTGATTTTGGGTGATTTTTAGACCCTTTTTCACGTTAGCTACGTAACGTGCCTGATTCCTGAAAAACTTACCCTTTTTACGTGATTCTTTGGACACGGACTGAGATAACCACCCCCCCTGTCTCTGAAACTGACTCCCGCCCGGGGATTCCATTGTAAAATTCACTTATAGGCCAACCGTGTACTATAATGGTATTTTGTCTTTCACTGTTTGATGAAATGAGCAAAACAATCCCCCCTACATGAACAGTGTAAAATCATGTCGAATCATATTTTTCTGTTATACCTGCCATTGTTTACTGCAAAGTATTACTGTACCCTTGTCAGTGCATATATTATGCTATATGCTGAAGATATACTTGTAATAGGGCCTATGTATATTTCCCGTTCAAAATAAAGAAAATTACGGCAATATACGTCAGTCTTGTATAGTTTACAGTGACAGGTAGGCCTGTGTGTGTTCACTTAAATTGTTCCCCGTGTTCACTGTCAATTGCGTAGATGTATTTGTCCATGGAAGGCTTTTATTTACACCATGGAGGACTTTGCGATTTTTTTCAAAGTTTCCATGGAAATATTCAAAAGTCACCACGCTATACCGCCCCCAAGCGAGATGTATCGGGTATGGAGACTTGCAATTTTTATTTTTTATTCCATGGATCTTTCATGGAGACTATTGACAAGAATTGTACGGACTTGCTACCTGGGAGCGATGGCATAATGAGAGCATAATGCATTGTATTAGCAGCAGATAGCATATCAAATACGTTTGAACAATCGTCAATGGCGGGGCCTGTGGTTGTCACCAATTTGAGTAAGTCACAGTCGGAAGCCTGGTTATACTTGCAAGATTTTGTTTTTTATAATGTTACCCTTACGGGCCGGTAAACATTTTGGCATTGTTGCCAAATAATAAAAGAAAATACACATTACATGGAAAGATTTGTAAATAATATTATATATAACTTCAAATATATATTCAGTGTGTTAAATTGAAGTTGTGAAGTCTCGAAATGCTACAACGGTGTTGTGTTGTGTTGTTGTTGTTGGATTTATGCGCACTGCAAGCTACTTAGGCTATTTGAGCCGAAAAAAAAAAACAAAACTGATTGTTATAGAAAAATATACGGACAAAGCAAAAGAATATATTGCAGATGTAATACATTCAAGTTTGCAGGCTAGTCATTTATTAAACGGTAGTACAGAGTGCGCAGTGACACCTATACTACAATATATATTTTAATTTGAAAAACACGGGTGCATATCAGGATCAACCACATAAGAAGCTTTAAGGCTACATAAAAATAATAATAATCAGGACTAATGAAAAAGAATAGAAAGAACGGTCTAGCGGAGTGCCAAACCTGGTAATCCATAAACCTACAATAAAACCCTTACCGCAAAAAAAAAACAGCACCTACTGGGCGTGCTGTATGTTCACACTTTAAGGGCCCGGACCCCCTAGACTAAATCTCAAGTCACCATCTCCCGTCAGGCATGGCCTACGCTCAACACCAAAACTGACACACACGCCAGACCAGTTAAAAGAAAAAAAAGAACAATGATACAAGTGCAGGTAACCCCTTAACGGCTATACCATGATTAAAAATCAAGAATGTCTTTAAAGGGGGAGACTTCCACCAAAGAGCCCTTAAGATCCAGATATTAAACCGCCATTAGGGTTATAAGTAGAGATGTTCTTTGCGCAATTGTTTACATGGGCACATTCCAGTAAAAGGTGTGGGACTCGTCTTCTTTCATCTGCATGTCAGAACACAGTCCATCAGAGGTTTAGTATGAGAGCAAGTAATTGTGATGGGTAGGGAAATAACACTTTCCAAGTCGCAACCGATGAAATTGAACCTCCATCTTCTGGATTCCCCAAATGAATATGAAGGGAGTCGACGGCGGGATTTCGCAGAAGATTGGTTGAAATGATAGACACTGATCTTGCCATTCTTTCTTCAATCTCAGATTTGAAGATTAGACTTGACTCAAAAAGATGAAGGAAGAGAGATATCAATATTGTAAGTTCTTGCGCTTCTGGCCAGCAGTGTAAGCACCTTCATTAACATAGATGTTAACATGACCCGGAACCCAGAGAACGACCAATTACTCCAAGTTCATGGTACGGCTGATACACCGGTTGGGGCTGGCGGAGTGGGTCGGATCTTTTGGCATCCCTTTGTAACAACACGTACGGCGCGGGAAGGGGGAATAGGTGGATCTATATGTTATAGATTCTATAGTTAAAGGGCTCATGATACGGCTCATTTTTCTGGATAACTGTTCCAAACACGGTTTGCCTACACAAAAGTCACCACTCATAAACGAATCATATACGTTAATTTCACAAAACATGCGATCAAAGATTTTGTTTGCCTTTGTTACCGGTTATATGTAGCGTAATTGGGTTAGACCAGTTAACATCATACGCCCGGGGGGCCACTTGTATTCAAAGGTGGATATGATGCGTGAACATGGACTTTCAAAATGCACCCTAAACACGTATTTTCACCGACTAAAAAACAAGCTAAAACATACCCTAAACAAGTATTTTTATCTGTTTATGATACCCTCAACAAGTACACAGTGCATTGAATCGTAAATATACCCTTTATTATCTTGCTTTGCTTTACTTCCCAAGTTCCGATTACAATATTTTGGATGATTTTGATCCCTGCTTAATGAGATATAACATTACAATTTCAGGGTTTAAGAAAAAAACATACCCTTTTTTCCATATTTTGCTGGTTTTGACACCCTAAACGATGTACGCGCGTACATCGCCTGTTGGAAAAAAGACACCCTTTTTACGCGTTTTCTTGTTCACGCATCATATCCACCTTTGAATACAAGTGCCCCCCCCCCCCTTTTTTTTTTTTTTTTTTTTTTTTTTTTTTTTTTTTTTTTTTTTTTTTTTTTTTTTTTTTTTTTTTTTTTTTTTTTTTTTTTTTTTTTTTTTTTTTTTTTTTTTTTTTTTTGCCCAGTGTGTAACAGTCAGGCCGACCTATTTCAAGATACCAGGCCCTAACATGTTTACAACATTGCTGTTAACTGGTCTATAGAACTCAGGCGACGAAAATAAAAAAACCCTGTTTTACGGGCCCCACCGACCCTGATTTTTCAGTTTTGCAGATTTTTTTTTTTTTAGTTTTTCCAAAAATCATGTAAAATCAGCCTGTTTTTAGCCCAAATTTATCAATTTTGGCAATTTTTTTTTAAAGAAAATTTGTTTGTAAAAATGTTTCATTTTTTCTCTTGATTTTTCAGATTTTGGGACTATTTTAGGCCAATTTTGAGCTCCAGAAAAGAAAAAAAAATAAAAAAAAAATCGCCCGACCGACCCTATTCGAAAGGTCCGCTCGCCCGTAAAACAGGGTTTTCTTTTTTCGTCGCCTTAGCGAGAAAATTGAACGTTTTTGTCGGATACTTCGGTGCTCGCAGACACCAACAAGTGAACACGCAGTCGTTACGGTCGCATCCATTTTTCCCAAAATGCCCATAAAACGAATCATATGCGTTAACTTCACGAAAACATGGGATCAAAGATTTTGTTTGCCTTTGTTTAAATGTTTACCCTTTATAGTGCTGCAGCAGAGGCCCAATGTTTTTCGATAGGTGGTTACCTAATTTGAACAAAGGTTGTCATATATCAAATTGTAGCTATAGGTCCCAGGAGTCAGGAAATGCATGATGCAAAAATTAAACACTTGTACAAATTAAGTTATGGGGGGGTCAAAGTTTACCCCCCCCCTATTTTCAGTATGAAAATTTTGAATAACACGCCCATGTTGATACATTTTATCACAGATCTAGGAGTTGGTCCCACTAGTATATTTTGACCACAATCTTGACACCGAAAACCTTCTATCAAGTTGATAAATAGCCCTCGTCTTACCAAGCCTTTTTTTGTAACACGGTTTACCAAGAGGGGAGTGGTTACCACCCCCCCTTCGAGAATTCGTTATAAAGCACCCGATGCTTATGATTTTGATACCGGTGGATGGCTACGGTCCTTCTCTTTCCATTGATACCAAATAAGTACTAACATACCTAGTATGGCGTCACAATGACGTCATAAGTTCCACGAATCGGCAAAATTGGCATTTTCCGCAAAAAATAGGCGAA
>JAMKCH010041999.1:0-13005 GCA_023653785.1 Ophioderma brevispina
AATGAGATAACAGTCCCTAGTTCAGTGTTATCTAATGGAGATCACATCCTAGTTTCGTTTATCCTTAAGGGATAGCTTCCTAGATCAATGCTATCTAATGGAGATAACGCCTAGTTCATGTGCTATCATAATGGCGATACCATCCTAGTGTCAGTGTTATCTAATGGAGATAACATCCTAGTTCAGTGCTATCTAATGGAGATAACATCCTAGTTCAGTGCTATCTAATGGAGAATACATCCTAGTTCAGTCTATCACTGAGATAACATCCTAGTTCAGTATCTAATGGAGATACTCCTAGTGTCAGTGCTATCGAATGGAATAACTCCTAGTCAGTTTTATCGGAGGAGATACATCCTAGTTCAATGCTATCTCATGGAGATAACAACACCTAGTTCAGTGTTAACTTAGGATATAACACCTAGTTTCGAGCTATCTAATGGAGATAACATCCTAGTTCAGTGCTATCTATGAAGATGCTTCTAGATCAGTCTATCTAATGGCGACAGCGTCTTAGCTCAGTGCTATGCTAATGAAGATAGCATCCTAGCTCGGTGTTATCTAATAAAGATCGCATCCTAGCTCAATGCTATCTAATGAAGATAGGATCCTAGCTAATTGCTATCGACTGGGAGATAACCATCCTAGTTCAGTGCGATCTACTGAGGATAGAATACTAGCTCATTGCTTCTAATGAAGATAGCATCCTAGCTCAATGCTATCTACTAAAGACACTGTATCTCAGTGGTATTTATAAGTTCAGTATTATTCAAAAAGTTAAAGGAAGGAACTACCATGCATGGTTCTCCCACATGTCCCCTCTCTTTTTTATAATACAAATTCATCTCTCATTCACGTAACTCATGATTCCAAACAGCTGGTGATAAATTGGATACTTTGGATGGAAGCTGCTACTGCACTGTTTTGATTAACTTGGCAAAGTGTTTGAAGTTTACCCCACCTTTGGTATTGTCTATGATCAAACAAGTGCTGATACCGAAATTGACTTTTATAAATGAGGGAGGCACTGCTCTCTGTATATTCAAGCCTTGGCCGTATGTCAGTGTAATCAATCTTGCTTAGTTTACCTCAACATCTCAGAACCACAAGGAGATTTAGGTCTCAGACCTGTATCCCCAGCATATATCAAGCTTCACTTCGAATCACATACCTCTCCAAGCAATGTCCACTTTAAGATCTCTAACCATGACAGTTCCATCCATACCCTCTTCTTTTTCAAGCTGTAAAAGGAATAGTCTCCCATTCTCCCAGCCATATCGCCAAGCAGATAGCGAGAGCCGTTGGCATCCACACGGCCATGGCAGAGAGAGTGCTAGTCTTTTAGAAATACACAATACATGACTGTGACTGATGACAAAATGCTTTTCAAGTTTTGTAATGCTGGCATAAATGTCAGCATCCTTGTTCTAGAAGATTGCCACAAACTGCCACCGGGGGGGTCCCCCTGGAACTCTTCTCTGTTTTTACTGTTTTTACAGAATGGTAAACATCCAAATTGTTTTCAACTCCTGGAACTGATTCCAGTAAGTGTCCTTTTCATTATGTCAATTTTTTTTCATGCCATTATGTACCTTTAAGTTTAACATCGATTTAACATAGCATTTAACAGTACATGCATGCACACACATACAACACAGGCACACCACACCATGTGTTCCTGGTCTCTGTTTCTGAAAAAAAAAAAAACACAACCTCAAAAACAATATTCATTATGTGTATGGACTAAGTAGGACTACAATAAAATACATTCACAAAATACAACTTTTAAAGTTTTTTTTTAAACACAAGTGACTAATCTAAACTACTTGCATCATGTAAAATATCTTTTTTATGTCTCCCTTTATACAACCAACCTTGATAACTGCCGGAGCAATTGCAACATATTTATCCCCATCATGGTAATGTGATGACCCTGCCCCACTATCAGTGGCGCCCCCCAACGGTTTGGCGGCACGATTCACCATTCTGGCTTCGTCTCCACTTTTCCTCTCCACTGACCTTGTTGAGCTCTTTTTCTCTCGCAAGTTGATTTCGATGTCTTCACCATGTCTGCCGTGGGGATCCTGGAGTACAGATGAGGTTAATACTTGAATTCTTCAGAAAATGTGTTTACAAATCTGCATATTACACAGTTGTTTGACAAGTTTTTTATTCTAAAAACATTGATTATGCTTTTCCAAAAATTGCATCTCAATGGTATCACTAAAACTAAAACACAAGCATCAGGAAAGTATAACGATAATAATACGGTCTGCACTAGGGTAGTATAATGATAGTCCTTTTTAACTATAAGTGCCGAGGGCAAATTAAATACCAAAGTGCCTCGTTGTATTAATCCCATAATCAAGTAAACATCCCCCCCACCCTTAAGTTTTGGGAAAATTTCAGAAAATTATGAAGATATGTGTATTATCCGTGTCCACAAAATGACATCATGACTGCAAAATTGGCAACCTAATAACTTTAAACAATCTTTCAGCCTTAATATAAAAACAACAATCATTTAATAATCATTTTCCCAAACACCAATTTTTCATTATGAAATTTAATATTACCACCATGAGGTTTAAATGTTTTGGACCTATAATGTTGGGGAAAAAGCATTACAGTTTATGGAATTAAACACGGCAAAGTAAGTACCAAAGATTCAGCAGAGGCACTGCTTATGGTCACCATTTTCAAGACGTTCTACTTCAATCAAACGTGATTCTGCCTGATTTTTCGAACAATTTTTTTCATACTTCAGTATTAAAATAATAACATATGACGCAACATTATTCAGTTTCGGAAGTTCAGGTATAGCTTTAGTGGATTTGTTACTAAAAATACAAGAACAGTGTACCAAGTACGGTCTAAGACTGGAGGTCTTATCTTTTGGTGGTTTCAACACGCAAACGCATTATTGCAATTGTTGCATTGTTACAAAATCCAAAGCTATTACAAGGCATTTTGTGACTTACTTGATGGACAAAGACAGGTGGGGACTTGACAACCCATGAGGCACTGCACATATAATCACCTTAGCTCTTCCAACCTAGCAACAAAATGTGCACAAGTATGAGCAAGCTGTATGTCATCTATTCAATAAAACAAAAGACTGTCTCAAAAATTGTTGGAGAGAGTCGAATTCTTTTTTTTTAGAAGTTTTTTTTTACTGCAAGCAGTACAATATTCGCTCACATTACGTTTTCGCTAGTTCGACTAGCGTCATCAGCAGATGGTGGTGCTGTTATGGTAATCTTGTCCCTGACAGGAGTCTACTTTCTAGTATGACGTCATAATTCGATTAGGACAAATGTCAATTGTTGGAAGCGGAGGCCCAACGAAATTTTCAAGAGAATTCTTTGAAGCAATACACATAGAACAAAAACTTGATGTGACAGAGGACTGGACTTAGATCCTATCTGGGATAATCCTCCTTACATCTTATGACATCATCCACCTATCTTTTATTATGATGTCTACTAGAGAGGAATCCATCAGTGGACATGATTACCTACCATCACATCACAGCACCACCATCGCCGATTACGCTAGTCCGGACTAGCGAAAATTCCAGGTAAGCGAACGATTTGTAGTGTTGAAGCGGGAGGTAGCTACATGGGCGGTGGTTGGGGCGGCAGAGCCCATCCCCCGCTTCAGAGCCCCCCACTAAACACCAAATTTAACTCTAGAGCCCACCACTTAAAGAGCAAAAATGGACAATTTTAATCATTTTTGTGCAAATTTTGACACTTTAGGCATAACATTATAAAACTATGTCACATGTTTTCGTCAAATACACCCACACATAAAATGTGCTATCTACAAACCCCCTGTGTTGAAGTCAAAAAATAACTTTCTATATTTTATATACCACATGAAAATATCCTTCTTATATGCTTTGTTTAATTGTGGATAAATGCACCGAAAATTTGGGTCATATTAGTGTATTTTTGTGCTTTAAGAATCGTACATTGGAAAAACATATCCTTTTCTGAAAAAAAGTTGGTTGGTAGAACGAAACCATTTTCTTTTTGATAAACCTTATTGAACTTTGTTAATTTAATAGGTTCACAGCATAAAGATACATCTACAAATAACAAAATTCTTAGCCCATCCAAATATATTTCACCTGACATAACTTTCCATTCAGGAAAGTTCCCATCCAAAAAGACCAAGGATGGGGGTCAATTGCTATCTCAAACCATATATCACTGCATATATACTCCAGAAATAGACAATTACTTTACTTCGAGTACAGCTAACCGTTCACTCTAAGTTCAGGACAATGTTCCACAAGTGTGAACCTGCGTCGTTTAGCGTTCGATTGTGCCGCCTACATTCCATGCGTATTCTGCAATTCCGAGGTCCGCGTGTGCGTTTTCTAGGGCAGAAAACCTAACTGCGCAATGGACGTCACCCCTAACTGAAGATCAGCAGAAGAAAGGTCACACTTAACTTGATAGTGAACACACTGCAACCTTGTAGCATTCTCACCTGATTTGAATGCCTTTAATTCCTTGTTATCTCTGTCTAGGGGAATCACTTGAAGAGTCCATCATAGAGTCCTCAGACCCATAACCCTGCATTCTAGATCAATGATGCCAATCACCCAGTTTCTGAAGGTCTCCAATACGATCCGGTCAAGATAAAGGTATATTACATCTTGTCAGGTCCCTTATACCTCCTCTCTGTTTTTGGTTTAAAAAAATACAACACTTGATGCAGTATTTATTGCAGGCATCCAGAATTATCTGTACTTTCCCTTCAGTGTTTTTCAAGGAACTCTCCTCTAAAACGCACACACAGTCACCAAAATTTTGATCGCAAATACAATACCAATTTTGTTTTAACCCGTAATTAAGGATGTAGCTACACTCAACAGCATTTTTAGATGCAGCCCAGCACCAAAAGTCAACTACTACATCGGTCCTCGGACCGCTTGTGTGTCGCCTGCCGTCGCGGTAGTGATGATAGGCCGAACATGACCTTTGACCTTGATATGGTGACCTTTGACCTCATCACAAATGAGGATCCCCCATGTTCACCAATGATTCAAGTTTGGTTCCAATTGACTCAACTTTTCAAGAGGTCAATTTTACAATTTTCAGCCTATTGTACAACTTGACTCACATGACCGTCGGACCTGGTATGTGACCTTTGACCTCATCAACAAATGGAGGGATCCCATGTTTGCACCTAATGACAAGTTTGGTTTCCAATGAACTTCAACTTTTCAAATGAGGTCAATTTTACATTTTCAGCCTATTTTAACAACTTGAACCTCACAAGACCTTTGACCTTGCATGTGACCTTTGACCTCATCAACAAGTGGGGGATGCCATGGTGCACCTTGTCCAGTTTGGTTTAAAATCCATCAAAGTATATGATTTATAGGCAAATGTAACTCGCTTTTCACAACAGACATCACAACAGACCACAGACACCAACACATACACTCAACAACTAGTGGTACAACCAATCACCTCACCATCACCCCAAGTTCTGAATATCCAATTTTCCGATTGATTTCTCTTTTAATCTGCGATCCGCATCCTGATTTCCGATTTTTAAAAATTGCATTATTCAGTCCCCTACAAGCTGGAAGCCCTATAAATTAACAAACCGCAATCAATAAATCTACCTGTGGTGTGTATAGTGTATACGTCGTAACTCACCTTTTATCATCCATTGATATTTCCATGTTTTATAGATGGGAAAAAGTCGGAATGGAATTGAGGATTAGTATCGTAAACCAAAGTTGAAATGCCGTCCTATAATTCTTGACACATATTCATTCCAGATAAACCATACAATCTGAGAACACATTTGTAGTGTTCATATTAGCCAGATAAATCTGGATAATTACCCTTTATTTTGTTAAGTACTTTCCAGTACTTCTCGAAAGGTAAATATTCCCAAGTCTAATTCAGAGACATTGACAATTCAAATGGCATTACTTGCAGTCCATCTGAAATCTCCAGAGTTTTTTTTATTCAAATACCAATCGTTCCTCAATGGTTATTGCACATTCCACATACCACTGCATTGCCACCACTGCTTGAGAAGCTTACCGCTTCAAGCATGTGTTGGCCATATAATGCGTGCATGACTTCTCTGACTATGGCCCCGCCCACAACGGGAGGCGGGGCTATGGAAAGAGAAAGAAGTGACCTGATTATTGCTCTGATCTGGTCAACAAGAAGTATGTAATGTGATATTTTGGTGACTGGGTCACTGACGAAGGTAATGAAACCTGGGAAACACCCGATCACCTAGACACTATACCTGGTCCCTAAAGCTTGAGTGACTGGCTATGATTTAACTTTCCCACGCTGATAACACAAAGCAAATTAACAGCACCAATATGTCAAATACAAGTGTTGAAAACATCGGCATTTTGTACTTGAGTTTGACCATATTGGAGCGCTACAAGATTTGTGCCAGAAAATGAAATGTCGGGACAATTGAGTGGCTTTAGCCTATGACATAAAAGTAGGTATTTTGAAAGGATTGTGAACCTAAAAATGAAGCCGGACTATTGCTTTGTCATAATAGGATTGATCGGTTCATCAGATCGGTATAGTCTGGGGCCAAAACCTCCATTTTTTTATACTCTGAACCCAAAAGTAGCTCCAAAAGTGTCTGTTTCTGTCTTCTCATCCTGAAGACCTACTGATTGAGAAACGGAGGGGTCCAAATTGCACCTTGAGCATTTTGAAATATCCAAGATGGGCCACCACCACATAAAATTAGCAATAAATCGGCTTCTAAAGCAGCTATAAAGATGATTCCAGTGCTTTGTATGGTTTTGGTGTCCACTGAATTCAAATTTGTATTATTTTTAGAAATACCAAAGTATTCCCATACTGAATCCAAATGGCCCGCCACCACATATAATTAGCGATAGCTCACAGCTTTTAACCAGCTATACGTGTGATTCTTGTGTCTTTGTAATGGGTGTTTCTGGTGTCAATGACACAATTCAAATTTGTACTTCTTTTTTAAACACTAACATTCTTCTCTATACCGAAATCCATAGATGGCCGCCAAGATGCCTGCACGCACATAATTATAATTATTAGCAATAGCTTCCGCTTCTACAGCTAATACAGTGATGATTCTAGTGTCTTTGTATAGGTTTTTTTGTGGTGTCAAATGATTCAAATTTTTACTTCTTTTAAATGTATTTAAAGCCTTCCATAAAACCGAATCAAGATGGCTGCCACATGGCCAACAAATGGCTGCCACAACAGTTGCTTAGCTGTATCTCTCAGCTTCAGAAGTACATAAGATTATGTGTTTAGTGTCTTTAATTAGATTCTTTAAGGTCCACGATGTTCAATGTTATCATTAGTTATGACTTCAAGGAAACTCAGACATGCTGCTTAGCACAAATTCTTTACTAAAGAAGCTCCAAACTTGCATTGATTCTCTCAATCCTGACAAGTCACCATCCAACTGGTTTGATCGATTCGTTTTGGTAAGATAGCCCCTGAGGTGGTGAATGCTGACAATGCAGTTGCTATAGAAGTTACAGCAAATGAATGAATAGATTAAAGGGGGATGCCCGATTTAAGGAATTAAGTTTTTATCCGATAGATTGCCCCACACCCAAACCCCCTCTGTAATTTTTTTTCGCGCCGATATTTCAACTCCCGTTTTGGATGCGAGAGCTAAAAACCGTGCTTTTGTAAGGTCCCATAGAGTCCTGTGTAAATTACTATTGGTCGACCAAAATGCGTCACATTTTCGCTCATAACTTTCAAACCAAACTCCTTTGGCTCTGAGATTTCACATGGTAAATGAGAAAAATCGTGGCTTTCGCTGATACCAAAATTTGTACCACTTCCGTTAAAATCTGGGGCTTCTTGGGACGAGGCTATTAGCGATCGGCCCGGACCTTTAAGTTGCAATGGGGTTAATAGTTCCAATAAACCAACGTGGTGACAATGGCTTTAAGCAAGATGCAAATTAGAATGGGATTCGTTTCTTTCCCAAAAACACAGAACTAATCTTTTCCAGAGTGTGAGGTTTGATGACATCACTCACTGTAGATGTTAAAGAAATCTTCCGTTATGAGTTTGACCAATACCAACTTCAATGTTTGAGGATAGTGGTAATATGAGGATACCCAGTCGAAACAAATGAAGAAAAAGCTACAGATGGAGCAGTCAGCTCAGCCATAATGTCTCGCAATAGACGGATGTGTTATTCGCTGGATTATCCACAGGCAGTACATGTTTAAAGTACAAGACTGTGTCAGAGTTTCTTTCTCATGTTCTTCCAAACAAGCTTAGCAAAGCAGATGTCTACCTTATCTTTGATTTGATCGCTTCTTTGAGTTTAGTATCAAAGGTGCAACAAAGAGCGGTCGCGCTGGAAAGCAGGTCAGTAGATGCACCAGCCTAGGCCTGCGTTGCCCTCTTCCCACACGCAATCATTCTCAATAATGTAAAAAAAATAAGGGTTTTTTTAATTTTGATATTTCTGAAGATGAAATTGCATTCAAATGAATTCAAAGAATCACACCAGCTCGGAAGACAGAGACTGTGCTCTCGTCAATCTTTCTGTCGACCGCTGCTTTAAACGCCCCACTCCCCATTCAAACATCTACAAGACATATACTGCCAGGCTAGATACTTCAAGACCAGACCAAATTCACTATACCCTATGACAGAACACCACCTGAAACCTTAATTCTTGCAATCTTCCAACGCAAGGATGGGTCCCCTGGAAATTAAAACCGTTTTTGCCCATGGAGTCAGTCGCTTCAACATCAATATGCACCGAAGTGGGGCTGCTCCATCATATCCAACCTGCCAATGTGGTTCTCCATCAAAAACTGCGGATCACATTCAATTAGTGCCCTGCCTTTCGTCCACCGTGGACATAGACTTCCAAACCCCAACCAATCAACGTGTCCCTCTCCACCGTCCGACAACATATTTAGCTACTGCCTCATACGCAAGAAGAACACCAACAACTCCTGGGCCGTGTGAAAGGTCTTCAAGATAAAGCGCCAGTAACGTACATCGCCTTTATTTGTGACAAGGATCTTCATTTGAGTAAAAATAATCTTTCCCTAGAGGCATCCAAATTGGAAGGCTATGCTTTCGACACTCTAGCGAATGCCATCACCAGAGCAAACTAAACATCATGAGGTTTCACCTTGTATACACCAGTAAACCAGGGAGAGAGAACCTAAGAGATTAGTACAGGATACCCAAGTAATTATTTTCCGGTTCATTGTTTGAGAGGCATCCTTGGAGTAGTCTAACCCCATTCCAGGTGATATTTCATCCTTTGTCCCTTGGAAGTTTTTAGTTTAACTTGAATGTCGGGGTATAGACTTGATGAGTTTCTTTGTCCAATTAGTGTTCCTGTCCATAATTTTAGTCTGTCCCAGTCAATGTTGGTCGTTCCACACACATGTTCGGAGATAGCCGATTTTTGTGTGTTGCCCGTCTGAGGCGCTTTCGGTGTTCGTCAGTTCTCTTTTTCAATTATCTGCCGGTTTCACCGATGTACACTTTTGTCACAATGATCCACAAGATGATTAAGTAGATTACTCCCTGTTGGAGTTTCCTTTGGGAACAGGGTCTTTGGGGTGTACTCGTTTTGTTGTCGGAGAGTGTTAGTAGTCTTAAAATACCCCCGTAGATTCTTCTTTCTGTTCGGCTTTTGGCTCTCGACCTACATCATAGCCAGGAGTTTGACCTACAATAGTTAAACCGCTGACCGGAAAGACCAGACACCCTGTAAAAGACACAAGTGATTTCGCTACATTCATATCTAGTCCTGAACCCTCAAAGACTCGGATATGCTAGTATCCTTTGACGTGGAATCGCTTTTCACATTTGTTCCTCTGAAGGAGCCATTGACATTTACTAGGGACCGTATCAAAATGACGTGACCCTGATTGCAGACATTCCTCCGCATCGCCGACGTGAAACGGATTTTGGAGTTTTGTATGACTATCACATACTTCATAATTTGAAGGAGACCTATACTCCCAAACTTAAGGGCTATAACGATGGGTTCCTTCTTTTCCCGCACCGGTGGTTAACCTGTTTATGGAGTCTTTTGAACAGTCAGGAAGCGCTTCTGACTGCACCTATCCACCGCGCATATGGAAACGTATGTGGACGACCACTTGTCTGGGTATAGATCGAGACGTCTTTGGACCACCTCAACACCTTCGCAATGATGTAATCAAATTAACACGTGTGAAGGAGACCAACGGACAGGTCGCTTTCCTCGATGTTTGGTTAAGATGAAACCTAACCTTATTCTTGACACGATTGTCTATCGCAAGAGACCCACACCGACCAATACTTAAATTTCGATCGCTGTGTCTGTGAATCTGATCCACCATTCACTTCAGGCAATGTAATTGTCTGTGAATGCAAAAGGTGTCAACTTTCCAAATTAAATATAATTCAGCTGACCAAAGTGAACAAGAAGAAACTTATGAAAGACATATATATTTTTATCTATTCCTGTTATTTAATTTTATTTTGCAAAATTTGGCACAACCTTGCTTATGTCAGTGTGGGGCTTTCATTTTGTTTGAATGTCCAAAGAGTAGTTAATATGTTGATATGTTATGCGATTATTTTCAGACTTGGATGACAAGTTGCCAATTTAAGACTACATTAACCATCTAAAAACTTGTTTTTGCCCACATTTAGTTACCCCAACTTTTATTATGAAATATTATCTATCCTTATATTTGAATGTTTTTTGCCAATAAAGACCACCATATTAAGACATGTGCACCACCTTTAATATTTGAATGCTTTGCCAACTATGGACTAACTTAGTATACACGTGGTGGAACACTTTATATTTTAACGTTTTGCCAACTTTATGGACTACCCTTTCATACAAACAACAAACTTTTTCCATCATTTTCATAGTTGAGCGCTTTGTCAAATCAAGAATCCTATTATGAAAACCTGAACTACATCTTTGTATTGGATATTTTGGCCAACTTAGACTCTCGATCATGACAACTACTTTTGGTAATTTTAAATAGTTGAAAACACTTTGCCACTTACTACATGTACATCATTACCATACTTGAATGCTTTGTTAGCCTTACAGTAAAACTAAATGTAAGTTTTGTGCATTATATTCGCAGTTAAATGGTCTGCTAACTACGACTACCTTTTCAACATTTGCCTCATATAATGTTTTGAATTTGCCCCCCCCTTTGCCATATGGAGACAACCTTATTATGATACCTTGTGCATTCGTATTTCACCTGTATTCCATTACCAACTCTCACTTTTAGTGTAAAGAAACACTGTAATGCTTTCAAAGAGTAGAAATTTGAATTATGATACCCAAAAACCTATAGAAAGACACCAAAATTACAACCGTATTTGCTTCAAGAGCTGAGACATTGCTAATTATATGTGGTGGCGGCCATCTTGGATTTCGGTTACGGGAATACTTATGTTTAAAAAATAGTACAAATTTGAATAATTGACACCAAAAACCCATACAAAGACACTAAAATCATCTTTATAGCTGCTTTAGAAGCCGAGTTATTACTAATTTTATGTGGTGGCGGCCATCTTGGATATTTCAAAATGCTCAAGGGTGCAATTTTGGCACCCCTCAGTTTCTCAATCAGTAGGTCTTCAGGATGTAGAAACAGCCAAAAAAAATTGTGCGGACACTATTTTTGGGTTTTTAGTTTTGGCCCCAGACTAGTAAATGAAGGAAATTTCACCGATGCCGATTCAGATTCGAAAAGCTTATTATCGGTCCGATTCGGAAACTACCGATGCGATCGGTTGGACACTATCAACAACAGACAACTACAGTGGACAAAGTGATCCCTATGTGTCTTCCTGCCTTAGGGCAGGCGACACAATTTAGGGCAGGCGACACAAAAATGCAAATTTTACTAAATAAAGACTATTTTGGTCAGAAAACTGCCAGGTTGTCAAATTTTCATCAAATTCCACCCATCACTTAAAATAAGCAGGCTACAACAATGCCGATCAGGGTGGATTTAAATGGTAGGCAAGGAAGGCAACTATTGGGTGCCCTGTTTTTGGAGTCCCTACCATTTATTTCTAAAATCTCCCAATCCATAAAAAAAGGCCACTCTTATCATGAATCACCACACAGTGGGCCCCAACAACTTTGCCCACTGGATCCTTTTCCTTAAATTCACCCCTGCACATCAAATAATTCTTCATTTATATGCACTGAATACATGATGCTTTTATGTCATGCACACATGTGCTTTATCAACTGTTACTACAACATGTCTGCAAACAAATCTATTCCAAACTTATCATAATTTCGAACAAAATAATATGCATTAGGATAGGTTCAGATGGACATACATTCAGGATGGCACCAGATTCTATCACCAAGACTGCTCTCCACTGGACACCACAAGGCAAACGCAAATGAGGAGGACAGTCCCAGGAGAATTAAAACAACTAAATACTTCCTGGGCAGAGAAGAGAGCTAAAGACAGAACTGGATGGAGGAACTTGGTTGTAGTCTTATGTCCCGCATGGGATGAAGAAGATAAGTAATATGGATTAGGGCATTCCTTTGTACAATGGTGGATTCAACCATTTGCCTTCCACACTACATCACTCACCTGAACATTACCATGAGCTCTTGTCACTATGTCTTCACTGTCTTCTTCTTTGACATACTCCAGGATACAAGCGTTGTATCGTGCAGTCAGGATAAACAGGTGGCTTTTATCTTGACCCTGAAATTGTAAATACAATGGTGTAAATAAATCCTGGGGCTGTATTCACAAAATGCCCTTAGCCTAAGTACAACTCTAACTTATCCTTAAAGAATTTCCTTTGGTAAGAAAAAAGCAACAGTTAACACATGTTAATAATAATAACACTAAATTATATGATGATGACATACATTGCTATCTGGGCCCTCATGTTGCCGGGCTTCAGTGCGCTGTTTATGTTGGGTCTAAATTTGGGATTTCTTGGCTGCCAT
>JAMKCH010042000.1:0-20645 GCA_023653785.1 Ophioderma brevispina
CTTACTTGTATCATTATTGTAATATTAAGTATATTTTACTTTAATGTATTACAGGGCCAGTAATAACCATAAGCCCTATCGGGTTGTCCATTACTGGTCCTAGCATATCATATCATATACCTCACCAGTTTATCTTAATACAGTCTACAATTGATACGTTATGTATTATTATATATTATACTGTATTTTACATTTCTGTCACGTTCGATATGTTATGCCGAATAAAATTGAATTGAATTGAATTGAATTTCCAACAATTTAACCTCTTAACGGATTTATAGCTACGTCGATACAGGTTAGTACGATAAAAACGGACAGGAAAAGTACTTTGTTTATGATAAAAAAGAGAGCAGGAGATTCCCCTAGTTCTGTTAAGCATAACTCCATATTATGTCTTTAACATGTTGTCATTAACAGATGAGTTATGCAAAAAAACACATGGAATACCTTTCCCCTGTTACCTACCTCAACTTTGTCGATCTCAAAATCCCTCTAAATGTACAATATATCCCTGTTTTCACTATCAAACACAACTTGAGATCCTATATAATGCGATGACATATGTGAAAAAAACTTAAAAGAAATAGAAATTAAAAATTTTGAAGAAAATTGCGACTACAATCACTTCTGCATGAGAAAGGTTGTTTCTCTAGAAAATGATGGATTTCTACTGTTTTTAGACAAATTTTTGAGGATTAAATATTTCAAAAGGTAATTTATTATCTAAGGAACATATATCAACTCAATTCTGAATTGCTTTTCGTATTTTGTTCGTCTGCAGTCTGCAAAGTTGGCTCTTTGAAATGGCCTGCTCATGCTGGTAACAGGGGAAAGGTATTCCATGTGGTTTTGCATAACTCCACATCTGTTAATGACAACATGTTAAAGACATAATGTGGAGTTATGCGTAGCAGAACTAGAGATTCCCCTAGTGTTGTTTGTGCAAGGTGCACCTGTTAGATAGATTGCACAAGGGGAGAAATGGGAATTCCCCAAGATGTAACTTAGAAACTGAGTCAACTTGTTTATGACAGAAAGCACAATAATGGGTACTATAACATTAGCAATTTTTCTTAATGTCACATTTTTACTAAATTACTGAATTCCCTAAATTACTGTGTTAATATGTTTATATACCTGTATACATATATTGAAGATAATTTGAATGGGTTCTCAAACACTTTGACAATTTTTCATAAACATTACTTTAATATTTCCGTCAATTTTGATGGAAAAGTACCATTCAATAACAACGTTTCTAAAAATGTTCTCAAGCATATTTTTAAAGGAATTCCATTATTGTTGATTAAATATCATGTTTAATACATATTTGTCCATGATTTAACATAATATTGGGGGCAAAAAGCCATACCATTGGTTTTCTGGAGGGCGACAAACAGACAGTGCTATTGTTACTGTAATCCATCATGTACACCACTGTAACAATAGCAATATTTATTAGCCACTTGGGAATAACTTCAATAAGTTTATCAGTTGCCTGTATTGTTTTCTGTAAAGGGACAATCAATTTGGATAACTTAAAACAAAAAAATATGAAAAATCACGTTTTGGTATGTATAAATAAGAAATAACATAATTTTTTTTTTGCTATTGTTACCTCCGTCAATATTTTGCAATAACAATAGCATTTTTCAAATCTCGCGGGAACAAACAGCCAGTCCCGAGATCGATCAACATCTATCAATTTCCATCATGGCTGGTGGTCAGTCATGTCATGGCAGTGCAAAATTGAATAAGATATGTTTACTTTTTTTATAATCTGGTACCTAAAATCATTCCGTCAATAATATTACAAGTAACAATAGCACAGAATGGTGCAGTCTATGGGCCACGAAACCTGAGTGTGTGTGTAGAAATTCAATGTAATTGTGCTTGTTTGTATTCACGATAGATGATCATGCATGGATACATATACTGTATAGATTATGCGTGCACGATGTTGTCGCAGTGGGTACATGCATGGCCGGTGATGGCGCTATCCAATGTCGATCCTCGTATTACGCCAACGTTACTAATTATTTGATGGAAGTTGTTTAATTGTGACAGAATTTGGATGGAGGCCCTGCTAAAGTTATTATTCTTTTGATGGCAATGGTGCTAATGTTATGATTGTGCATCTTATAGCAGATACCAAAATATATATGGCAGTTTTCACCGTGGCTACTATAGATAATTGGTTAAAAGTTACACAAGGTCGAGGAGTGCTACCATTACCATTCATTTCCATTGTATCCGTCCTTGACATGTCACATTAGCAGTATGTTGTGTTTTACAGAATTGGTAATATATTACAATATGATTTTACCATGGTAAAACCTTGCTGCTATTTGTAGTATTACAAGCCATAGTAGACCAATCTGCAATACAGGTAGTACAGGTAGTACTGGGCCATATGTCATGAACTGGGTACAAAAAATGTTACACAGTGCAAAATGACCCAAAAAAGGCAACCGATATGTATACTCTCAACACAACTTTTATCTTAAAGTAAACTGTATATAAGTATACATTTTTGGAAAGCTTATACTACAAGGATGTCTAGAATGGCCCAAAAGGAGAGACATATCAGGGTGGGTAAAATTCCTATAGGGGGTAACATAAGAAAAATTACATATTTTGTCATTTTAATATACCTTAGTCAATTTTTTTCCAAAAATGTGCAGGTCAAAACAGATGTGGATTTTGAAAGACATGACAAAGGCCCTCCAAAAAATAATAAAGGAGATAACTAATGTTGTTCTGTTTTGAACATACAGGGTGGTCAAATTCACTTGTATTTTTGATAAAAAAAGGTCATTTTGAAGATTAACTTCTTTTATTCAAGTACTAATTCTATATTTCTTCAAGAGAAATACATAGGATAGGGGTTTCTGTCCAAAGTTATGATCAAATATTAAGGATACAGGGTGATCCATGTTAAATTATACAGGGTGAACCATGTATTATCAGGGTCAATAGGCAATATTTAAAAGTCCTCTCAATGAGTCTTCATCTACAGACTGTTGGTACCTCCTTATTGGCACAGAACTTTATATTTGCAATCAATCAACTTGTAACAGATTTTCATATAGTACAGTCGGCCTGTAAAATAACTTTTCTGAAAGTTCATTCATCCTGATTCAAGTGGAGAATGTTACAATGGTGACACACCCAATTTCCCTGTTCATAATACCATTGCCTTCATTTCTTTCATCTCATCCTGTCCTCAGTTGTTAACACTAATATTCCACTTGCGTTTAAAGTACATCCTTTGGATATAGCTGTGGCACTTGTTAATCGCCAGTTGGTCACCCTCATCTAAAATATCTTGTATTCCATTGCTCTCTTAATTTCCATATTGATTGTGTATGTATTGATTTTGATAGTGCCTCCTTCTGGTGTGATTCTTGCTTTATAGAGCATTTCTCCAGAAGACTTCCTTATTGTGATGAGGCCCTTTTATTGTTATAATTTGTAAAATGTCTAAGTTTTAAAATGCTCATCTTAACATACCAAGTTTGCGTAAACAGTTTGAACCATGTTAGAGTTTTACTTGCTCAAAATGATATTGAGATTCTTTGCCTTACAGAAACTTGGCTAAACAATGATGATGAGATAGTAATATCTCCACATTGTGGGGTTTTAATTTGTAGGCTGATAGAACAAACAAGGGAAAAATGGTGGTATATTATGTTATGTTAAGAGGGCTATTATTACAAAGAAATAATCTGATTACATGCTGATTAATGTGAGGCACTCGGGTGAAATCAATACCTCACACTAAGCCTCTTCTCCTTGTAAGTGTACAGACCACCGGACTCAAAGGCTTCATACTTTGAGAAATTTAGTATTCAGTGTTTCAAAATACACTTCCATGATGATGATGTTATAATTGTTGGTTGATTTTAATTTAGATTATGTAAAAAGGTAATAACTAGTACAAAATTAATAATTTGCTGCTCACGGTAACATGAACAGCCTTATAATGATTATTACAAGAGTTAGTTTAAAAGACCAAAACAAAGCTTGATCTGCTTTCGTATCTAATCCTAATCGTATTATGACTTGGGGTTCATAGTTTTGGATAAGTGTCTCATCTTAAGTAGCTGGTACGTCGTAAAATAAAAACCTAAAACATCTAAAACATTAAGTAAGGTCACTTGAGTAACGTAATAATAATGCTTGTGATTCTATTAAAATAAAAATGGGATATTTTGCTTTGAATATGATGATGTCAATGATGCACGAGTGTGTGGAAAGAAAGTCCAATAATGTGATAAACATGCACCTATTAAAGAAAAGTTTAAGTGGCACCACTCCTGAAGGGCCACTTAAAACCCGGGACTTCACCTCAATACCAAAGGATAGAGATTAGTATTTTAAAAAAGCTCACAAAAACCAACAATCTGAGTGCTGGAAGACTGCTAAGTATTAGAAATATAAAGTGAATAAGCTGAACTAGAAACTTGAACCCCATACAACAAAACCTTTTTTTGGTAGTAATTGCACAATAGGAACATGTAGAAATTCCTACAAAAGTTGTGGCCAACTATAAAACCCCCCGGTTAATCCCTAACAGTTAAATCAGAGCAGTTAACGCTAGTCAATACCCAATAATTGGGTATCACAGCTTAATGATAAGATACTGCTGCATACCATTCAATGATTTCTTTACTTCTATTGGGAACAGTCTTGCTGAAAATTTTGAAATCCTCATTCTAAATGGTGATGATAAATTCTGGATTACTTGTGACAATGCTCACTGTCATTTAAATAATTACACCTAGAGATGTTTTTGATGAAATTGTGAAAAGGGGATAATCACAAATCACTTGGTATTAGTTATTTGAGTAGCTATTAAATTGGCTGCTCCAGTTATATGTAAATTCTTGCTTATAATTTTAATCTTTCCCATACATAGCTTTTCCAAGAGACTGGACAGAAGCCAACGTAGTAACCTATTCATAAGGATGGTGATAAGGTTGATGTAAATAATTATATGACCAATTTCTGTTCTTCTATTCTTCTAAAAATTTGAGCGGCATCTGCCCATGATCAACGTATAATTCTTTAACCGATAAACATATTTGAATCCCATGGTCAGTCTGGCGTCCGGCATAATCTAGACTCTACCGATACTTTCTTTCTCATGAGGTTTCTTGAACATTCGAAATAAGATGAACCAAGGTTTAGTATCTGGAGCTTTGTTTCTTGATCTCAAAAGAGCTTTTGACACGAAACTATGACATTCTTATTCAAAGCTTGAGAATGGCTTGTCACTGTGCTACTTAAATTGGTTCAAACGAACTAGGTGTGAGAATGCAAAACGGTTAATATAATTCACCTTTCTGATTTTAGGCTGTAACATTGCATTCCATCAGGTTTTTCTATAGGCGGTCCTTGTGTTTATACTATTGTAATTCTTGCTGAATATATTAATGGGCAAATGGGTATGTATGCGCTGTAGCATTGACTTTTAAATCATCAGACTCAACATCTCTTCGGTCAGATGAATGATAGTTTGTTGAAAATGGCTCATTGCGTTGAAGTCAACAAGCTCACTCTAAACACATTATGGAAAACTAAGTACATGCTTTGGAACAATCATGCTTGATAATTTTTGATAACATCACTTATTTATGTAATGACACTATTGAATAGGGTTATATTAAAATTCAAGTACTTGGGGTAGTATTTATCAATTAATCGGAGCGAGTCTGTTGATTAATTCTTCTATTATTTCTAAACGTATTGGGGATTCGTTAGACGTAAGTATTTTCCTCCCAGCCAACTTTAAAATTACTTCAATGGCCTCTATTTTTCCACACTTGGATTATTTTTGCAGTCATGTTTGGTCAAACTGATCTCCTGACCACGAATTCTCTGCCATAATTCTAAAAAAAAACGTGCACGTTTATGACTGCGGATTCAGACATCCCATTCGTTCTAGGAGAACGCTCTTGGCTGGGAGAGATTGAATGAAAGGTGGAAGAAACAACTTCTCATAGTTGTTTTAATGTTCAAATCTTGCTCCATCTTACCTCTCATCTCAATTATTTTTACTTCTTCAATCATCGAAAATGCACACGAGTCAATCTTGTAATACCCTTGTCTTGCCCCTTGGAATCACAATGCAGGCAAGCGGGACATGTACTATAGAGGTTTGGCATCAGAGTGGAACAACTTTTCATCTGATGTTCGAAGTAAGTAATTCTGACTTCAATGACTTAAATGGTTCACGTCAAAATCAGTATTTGATCTTTATGCCTTCACCTCTATTCAAATTAATGGCGTTGTTAAAAATCTTTGTGTTTATATTCCATGATGTGCTTATGGAATTGGAACATATAATAGTCTTCTATATAAGTTTTATAGTTGTAAATAACCTGATCAGGTATACTGGAAATCTCATCAGGGTCCATGGGAGACAGTTTTTGTACAAAATGAATTGAGTTACCCTGAATAAGAATGTATACTACTACTTGACTACTGCCTTGTATTTACCTTTGAGCAAAGATTGACAAACCGATATGTGCACTAACAGTGACAAGGGGCCATTTTACTTATACTAAGTGAATTTGTATTCCCATAGCAACTAAACCTGTTTGACATTTTACAAACTTCATACTGAAAACGCAAAAAATAACATGGATCGGCGGCTATGAACACATGATGTTTTCAAGGTCTTGAACCCCTAAGTACAAGTGTATGTTTTCAGGATTTCAGATCGATTCCTATACCAAATTTTTTAAATCATCCAGAGTGGTATACGACATGTTATTACAACCTTGTTTGATGACATACTCATGTAAAATGTCTCTATGAAAACTCAGGTGACTCCATACAGGTTCCCCCCCAAATGCCACAATTGTGGTTGAAGATGACGTTGGTCATGAAATTAATTATTAAAAATTAGGCTAATACCTTTATAGAAGGGATACAAGTGAGTGTGATAAAAGAAGGAGAATTATTAAAGATAATTAAAATCAGTTAATCCAAGTTTCTACCTTGTTTGGGGGCCATATATTTTAGCACAGAATCAGGGCCGAACATTCTCCCAAAAGTGCAAAATTTGTACCAATTAACATATAATTTACTAATTTAATTAAGACATTAATGGAACATTCGTGTTATCCGAGTTCACATTATCATCAGGCCAGTGTAGTGCATTTTGAGCCCCACAAGTGTTTAATATCTAATTTAAATTTATAGGCGACCAATTTCAGCGTTTTGTGTGTAATGTCTATGGCTCCCCCCGATGCCCCCCCCCCCCCGCCTACTTACCAGCGCTACCCTAGCTGAACCGGTTTTCGACGGTAAATATCAAATACTAATCCATAGGGTGAAAATGATTTTATTCTTAAGAGGGGGGGGGCCAGGGGGGGGGGGCCTCCTTCCTTTTGTTTTCTAGAATAAATGAAATTCAAATTGGGCGCTATGACTGTGACGTCATTAAAGTAAAAAAAATAAAGGAAATTAAACTGAACAACAAAAGGTGGAGTGTAAAAGGATTCCCCATGTTAGGTACCAGTTCAGACATACGCACCGCTGGGTACCAGGATTTACCAGTAAGGCAGGCCTTCATGGGGAATCCTGACCTGACTTTGGTAGGTACAGGGTAAGGCGGTTTTTTTGTAAACGTACCCATAAAAATCATCTTTAAATATGTGTTTTATAATCAAATCAGAGACTTGGCACAAGGTCAGTGTGTTGAAAGGTTAAATTCTGACCCTTGACGTCTACGAGACATCATAAAACTGTTTAACCCAGTTCTTGCTGGTTGTTATTCTGAACATATTGTGGTGTGAGATTCCGCCTTAGGGCCACCTAGAAGTTAGTTGCAAATCCAAGATGGCCGCCAAAAATGGCCACCAAAATAACCTTAATTAGGGGTTGGGTGCTGGGGGCTTCCATTGCAACGATGTTTCAGTAGTGCCTCATGCTAAAATTACATCTTACAAATGCATGACAAGAATACAGCCTAATTGGTCTCAAATCCAAGATGGCGCCCCAAAATCCAAAAATGGCCACCAAAAAGCCTACCTTAATTTAGATATCTAGTTGTAGAGGTTTATCACTTGAAGGTCACTTAAGGGTTCTCCTATAACTATAACCTTCAAATTCACGATTGAAAGAAAAGAAAAGTAACACACAATTATATGGTATCAAATCCAAGAGGGCGGCCAAAATCCAAAAATGGCCCCAAAAGGCTGCCCTTAAGTAGATATCAGTATGTTGAGGTTATCACTTGAAGGTCAGTACTTATGTGGTTCTCCGATATCTTATAACCTTCCAAAGTCAGCTTTGAAACGACAACCATAGTATGGTCGTGATATCCAAGAAGATTGGTCCTAAAAGTCGGAATTTGCCCGCAAAATTACTAATTAGATAAGTTGTATTTTGAAGTTTTCATTTTTGCAGTTGCTTGTCATTCTGAACCCTATTCCTTTAGCAGTTAGCTTGGGTCAACACAACATTGAATGTGAACTAAAGTCCATAATGGTTGTCACTAATCCCAAATGGCGCACACAATGTCCTCAAATTGAATTCCTCCAGATTCATATTGCAGCCTAAAGTAACTTGTTGTGTAACATGGGGGGGGTTGGTACTTGGTACCGAGCAGATTGGTATTAAAGTACTAATTGTGCTATTTGTACTAACTTACTAAGAAATAATGTCAAGGTTCATTGTTCCCGCGAACGAGTCGGAACGGGGACATAAAATGAAGGCAGCGTCTGTCTGTCCGTCGCGTCCCGTTCGTCTGTGTGATAAAAATGTTAACCATGTTGTATCAACGATTTTATATGGAGTTCCGTATAAGGGCGACAATGATGAAACTTGGGGGAAAGAAAGCGGCGATGGGTGCGTTCGTGACATGATAGATTTGGGCGTAAAATATGCTAATGATGTTGTCATCTAATTTGCTATTTTATGAACAATTCTGCAAGCCGTTACAAGTTTTTGGGAGTTCCGTAGGAATATAATGATAAACTGGTGGGAAAATTACAAGAGGGGGGGGGGCAGGTGAACAGTTTTCGACTTGATTAGCAGTTGGGGTATTTAGGACAAATTGGTATGCCAAATGCGCTATACTATGTCAAAACTCAGAGTAATGTGCTATATTTTGGACGTACATTGATGGATACCTCAAAATTCCGTGCTGCATGAACAGGTTCATGGGGCACATTGCTTGATGCAATTTGAAAAGTTGCGGCCAGCGGCTTAGGTATGCAAAGAGCTAATTAAATATGCGTAATGCTGGTATCTCTGAAACGGTACATAGATAGCAAAATTCCTCGCTAACATGAGACCTACTATGCCTAGGGAGGGGGGGGGGTGGGTGTTGGGGAGGGGGTTAGGTATTGTCGGCGGGCTGGGGCGTGCTTGTTGAGGAGGGGCGGTGGGTGGGGTGTTGTTGGTTGCACGAGTGTTGTTGGGGGGTAGGGTAGGGTGTTGGGGAGTTGGCGCGTGTGTGAGGAGGGGGGGTGTGGCAGGGTGTGAGGGGATGTGCGGGGTTGGGGAGGGGTGGGGTTTTGTAGAGTGTTGGGGTGTGAGATGGGGGTTGTTACTGGTTTTTGGGGAGGGGTGGTGGGTTTGAGTGACATAATCGCTATGTTACGTGATCCGGGAATTCGGCTGGGGACAATTTACGCACGCGGTAAATACGATTGCCTGTTTCATGTGTGGTGTAGCAAGTCCCATGGGGGTATTAACAATAATGGACAACACACAAAGTCAAGGCCCATATAAAGGTTATCACTGCTACTTGCACTCAGTGTCATCTGGAATCACTGGCAGATTAATGTGGCAGAAGATGCTTACACCAACTGATCCCAATAGAATGTACGTTGAAACAAGTCCTCTATCCCGTAACCATCTGCTCTCAGCTTCTGCACATTCCTTATGATTGTGATGAGCGTGGAAGAACTCAGCCTCGTTCTTCTACTTAAATCTCATGTATCGCTTGCGTTTCAAATTTGTTGTTGTAAAGAGGACGTACCGGTTCCAAAATCATACCTTATTCTTCTAATTTACATGGATCGTGATGATGGAGGATCTTGTTTGGAACTATTGGGCTTCACAAGTAAACTGAAGGGCATGGGGGGTACTATCCCCATGTCAAGTGCCATATCAGTTCACACGAAGGGGACGCATTGATATAAACTTTAAGACTTCGATGAAATATTTTTGTTCATTGATTGGTTAAATGAAGCTGAGGCCACTACAGGCAAGGGCCTGGGTAGCTAAGGCCATGACATGGCATGAGTTTGAGTGAATCATCATGAGTAAGACATGTAGACAATGAAACAGCGAGGCAAGTTGAATCCACGTTAAGATATCAATACCTTTCGTTCCTGGCAAGTATATGAAGCTGCAGTCCATACCGAATTAACTGCATTGAATTTTTCTTGTACAGCTCACACTTCAGTTTCCGTGCATCAGCATTATCATGGCATTGATTGTTGAAATCACCGCTGGAATCACTGAATGGTGTGAATTTCCTTCCTCGAACACATGACAGAGTTGATCTTCGTTTACGAGACAAAATCGCTGAGTTGTGAAAGGTTTTCACCGGTGTTATTGTAAGCAGGACACAGCCGTGCTTGTTGCTAGGGCATCTACAGCCAAAGGTGAAATTAGCATCAATCCCTGTGTCAAAGTTCCATTTAGAGCAATAACTGATACAAAAGTAAACATACGTTGAGAAACACAATCTGTCTGTGCATTATCATGCTTAACGTCAACAGTCGTATTGATAACAGTGAAAGAACTGACAAAGGAACTGGTAACACACATATCAAGACGGAGAAATAGGCGACTATTTCCCTCTGACGTCAGAGGGAAAATAGGCATGTATTTCCCTCTGATCTCTCTTTCGCTCTTATTCTTGCAAATAGTTGAACTGTTTGTGGTATTGTGACATACTTTTAACCAGTCAATGAACATGAATATATTCATGAGGGATATAAATACAGCTATAAAAAAAAAAAAAAAAAAAATCGATCGTAGTGAGTATTTGCGTCGAGAGTAGCACGCAACAAAAGTACGCTAAATTGGCCAATCGTGCCAACTCAACATTTTGTCTTTGGGATGACCCAATAATAGAATGGCTTTGACCCCAAAACCCCATCTGTAAGTTTTGTGCCGATATTTCAACCTGTTTTTATGCGAGTCTTGAAAGCTAAAAACATGATTTTGTAATCCCCATAGAGTACTTTGTAAAAGTAATTGGTCAACCAAAATGGGGCATATTTTCACTCATACGGCCAATGAAAGTCAATGTTATGTCTCCTGTAACATTTTTTAACAATCGTAATGAGGCAACTATTTCATTTTTCATGATTAATTATTCATAATTTTGCAGTAACAGCCATTTCACCAACCTAATGCCCACAATATTGTGTCAAAACACCACCCAAAATTTAGAAATGATTTTGCAACTGTTCTTTGGTTTAAAATCTACCAAAATCACATTAACAAGATGTGAACACAAGAAGAAACCTTGATATTTTCTTTAAAATATATAAATAATGAACTTTTTAGGGGGTTTCAGCATCTCAAATGCGGGCAGAAAATCATAGGAAACATCGACTTTCATACGCCTAACACCCGGAAACCAAACATCCTTTAGCTCTAATATTTCACAGGTTAAATGAGAAAAACATGCTCCAAAATAAGCTAAGGCAATTTGCCTTGGGTGCCCCTACCCATTTGCCTTGGTGCCCTAAAAAATTTGCTATTCTTTAACATGTAATGCCTTGGTGCCCTTTTAAAATTGGGCAAATTGCCTTGCCCACCCTAATTCTTATTTTGGAGCCTGGAAAAATTGTAGCTTTCTTCTGATGCCAAAATTTTAGCCACTTCCGGTAAAATCTGGGTCCCTGGGGATGAGACTCTAAGCGTTGGGACCATGGACCTTTGAAGGTCCATGGCCTGATCGCTAATTGTACTATTTAAAGACACTATCAGTGATTTATCCGAAAGAGTGAAAATATTTGAAATTAGTTCAAAAGTGAAGAATAAGTCTCTGACATTCTCATAAGTTACCTTTTCAAACTGAAGAATTAACAGAAAAGGAAGCAAACGGCAGTTTTCAAAGATACGGATCTCCATTCAATTACGTGTTGTAGTAAGTGTCCGAACAGACAATAATGACTAAAATTTCCGATTTTGCCCTTATTAGGTTGCTTTTGGTCCTATCATTTGCAGGGTGTGTTAGGATATTTATACTTGTTACAAACATTCAAAAATCTGATTTTTGATGATTTTTTCGATTTTCTGATTATCAAATCACTGATAAGTGTCTTTAAGCGCTTTTGTGTTCTTTCCAGGTTCTGTAATAAAGCAACTACCTCACCCCCATGTATTAAATGGATTACACCAAACAACACAGTGAACATCAGTAAACAAAAATAAACAGCAGTAATAAGGTCAAAATTATTTTTAAAAAATCATTTAAAAAAATGACTAACATAGATTTGAAATCAAATTAAATCATTGTGTTTTGATTTCTGAAATATGTAATTTCAGCATGAAAATAAATCGTACAAAAATGGCCGCCGGCATGGGCCGCGTAGTGATTTGACACAAAACAAATGATTTAGAATCTTAATTGGTATTGCAAATTTGTGATCAGAAATTACACATGTGTGAAAGGTCAGTAAGTTTAAAGCTTAGACTGGCTTGGGGAATTTCCCGGAGGGTTCCGTTTGCATGCAATCAGCTCAGCTCATCTTGATCAGTGACAGGTGGATCACGGATTCACAGATACCATTGCACGTTTTTATTGCAGGCACATGGAAAACTGTGCAAACAGCAAATTGGGTTATTGGGTGCTTTGATCTGTGTCGCACAGTGTGGTATAGGCTGGCCAGCCAGCTGGTTGGACGGAACACGGATGGCTGGTGGATAACTCCCACACAACATACACTTCAATATTCTTACCGTAAAAAATCATTTAGTTTTACATTGATACTAGGTTCTACAATAACAAATTTCAGCAAAAATTGCAGAGCTCCAAATTTCAGTACTGTGTCCGCGCCATGTTGTCTTGATATGTCAACAAATCAACCACATAAGGCGAGATTGGGGATGATATTCAAACTATTCAGTGCTGTTCAGAGCGGTCACTTGGTCGACGACTGTTCCGCGCAGGTGTATTGTGGTTTTGGGCACATTTCCATCAATTTTAGATGAGTTTGACGTCAGCGTTCTGTTGCTTGACTCGTATCTTATTGGCAATGATCATCAAAATTATTCCACATATTTAGGATATGCATTGTATACGCCGCCGCTTTCTCACACATTTGAATTTGGGTACATTGTAGCCCATCAAATTAATACTGGCAACTGACATGTCCCATCGATAATCATTAATACAATGGAGGGGAATAAGGTTTGCACAACTAAGTCGCCATCTTCCCGCGACGACTACGACTATTGTTTTCGATGTCGACTCTTTCAGTGGATGCCTATACTACAACTATCGGAATCATAATTATGCACAATGCGGGGAAAAAGTCTGTTTTAAGTCACTTAATACCACACTCTTGGAATGTAATGCCTGTCATCCATAAAATGTGCAATGGAGTAGGTAAATCCAAAAATGGATTAGTCCCCAAATTAGGCCAGATTCAGCTGGGGCCAATTCCACCCGCATGATCCTGAAGCTGTTGGATTTTGCTTCAAACGCTGTGTTCACCCCTGCACTGCCATGAGCTGATTGCGAATGAGCTGCCCATAAAGTCCCCAAGGCCAGTTCTATTACTTTTATAAACTATAAATCTTTTATGACTTTACAGCTCATTACCACATGTAATTTATCACCCATAATGTCAAATTTCTGATCACAAATTTTGCAATACCAGTTTAAGATTTTCTAAACTAATTCATTTTTTATTTTGCTTATTATCGGTCGCCCGGTAGCGACAAGTATATTCACTTTTACTTAACTACTCGGAGCCATTTGGGCCGTTTTTTGTTCGCGGATGTCCGTAATGTCGACGAGATTTCGGCCGGTGAAATGGTACGTGCAAATTACTGTCGTCCTGGTGTTTTGCCCCCTAGAAATTGTCGGTGTAATTCTTTTAGCTGACTTTTTTTGGGTAAAAAATTTTTCTTTTTTTAAAAATGTAAATTTGTTGCTTTTTTTTTTAACTGGAAAGTTGGGTTTGTTTCTGGATTTTAAAGTATGTACGAGATCAGCTATCACTGGCTTGAAAGAAGTATCTCTGAAAATTGCCGCTTCTCTAATGGCGGATTTTTGTTTAAATCGCGTATACGTGTAGTGAAAATAAATGTTGCTACCGAAAAAAGGAAATTAGTGATGGTTGTTTCCCCTCGGGCGATTTTTAACGCAGGGTAGTGGGGTATACACTGTGTATAATAGCGGGTCAGTCCAAGGTTGCTCTGACTAGACACCCATTGCTTTGTGTCGTGTTCCGGGCTATGACGTGTCGAGCTAACTAGCTCGGGGTTACCTGGAAGACTTTTTGAAATTAACAAATGATACTTGGTACTTTGTAGTAAAACCTCCCAAGGACTCCATAGGAGGTGGGTTGGTCCACAGAATTTACTACGGATACTGTGTACTTAAATGCGTTCTTGTTTTGTTGATCATGTTTTGTTGAGTTAAACAGTTCCAGTCTTTTAATTGTTCGTGGGTAAAAATAGTTGGGCGAGTGGTCAAGCTTGTGGGTGTAGATTTTGAGTTACTGGTTATGTCCTCTTCTTGCCCTGTCGATCTTGGGTGGAATGTAGTTCTTTGAGATGTCAAGTTCATCAGGTTGTATTTTATAGAGACCAACGGTGAATTTTTCTGCTTTCTTTTAGACTTAGCCACCGGGGTGGACTAGCCATTTCGGTACACTAGCTTCACGGTGAAAATTCCCAGTAGTGAATCGGGCTGCTTCTCCTTTGGACTTTTCAGGATGTTTATGTCCTTTCTTGGTAATGAAATCCCAGGCTTATTCCATATTCGAGATGGGGTCAAACAAGAGTATGGTAAAGCCTTTCTTTGATATTAATATAGGCATGATGGAGTTTCTCTGGATGAAACCCAAGGATTTAGAAGAAGCTTTGATGCAGCATATTGGCCTTTGCTTGTTCTTTTTTAGAAATTTGTATTGTTTGGTTGTAACAGTGTTTTTTTTTTTTTTTTTTTTTTAAGTTAAAAGTCATACCTAATAGGCCTAACATAACAAAGAAATTACAAAAAAACAAAAAAATGATCAATGCAATGGACTGAAATAAAGAAAGAAAAAATCATAACCAATAAAAATAAAAAAAAAACGAAAACTAATAATAAACAGATGAAATCATAATACCAAATAATGTAATAAAAAATACAAACCAAATAAAATCCGTGTACACTAGTCTTAAATATCATTAACAATAAATTTTAAATATAAAAATAAATAATACATAAAATATAATAACAACATTTATATATCGCCTTCCCCAAAAGGCATAAATATAAAATGAATAGAAATATACAAGGAATGGAATTTAAAATGAATAAAAAATGAACCCAATAAATTTTTTTAAAATCAGTACAAAATAAATGATAAAGAAACCGACAAAATAATAAAAATAAAGCCCAAAATGGTAAGAAAATAAAAATAAACGGGGGGAATAATAAAAATATTTAAAAATCATAAAATCAAGCTGTCATAACACAAAAATCTTAATAATCATAAATCGTTAAAATGAAAATAAACTTAAATAATTAAACACTTAACAAATAAAGATGACTCAATAAGTAAAATACAAAAACAAACAATAAACACAAATACAATTAAAACCCAAAAATTTTTGATAATACATATCGAAATGAAAATATAATAGAAATCAAATCAACACTAAATTATTAATAAAGTAAATCGTTACAATCAAACTGGGAAGAAACAAATTACAGATGACTAAATAGGAACAATAAAAACTAATAATAATAAAACTGAACACCTAACATTTACATAAACAAAATAAACATAAGAATAAAATCTTACATTTATATAATTAAAATCACAATACACAAACTAAGGAATTGTTTCGCAGAATGAAATTGCATTATGGAAACCCGTGGGCGTCCTATTCCAAGCAATTGTCAAGACAAAATTACAGCTCAATCTGGCATCCTTTCACCTTAACTTTGCATGTGTCTATATATCAGACCAAACTAGAGTCTACCACCAACAGCTACAACAGCACTACTGTAGAATTCTCTTACCATCACAGATTTTTTTTTTTTTCCAAGTGACATCTTCTCATCTTGGAACACCCCTACCACGTTACTGTTTCACTCGTCACTGGAGATTTTGCCTTCCGGACGTCGCCTTAAGGCCATCCCACTCCGCTAGTAGCCCACCGAACCCAACCTTCTTTTTTACTTTAGTGCACCATCCCCTTTCTTCCTGCACATCTTTGTTGATCTCTGTTTCCTGTTGACCAAGCACCCTTTTGCAACCTAAACACAATCTCTACTATGAGTGATGTAATGATTGGAAGATAGAATAGATAATGCATTCAACAGTCACCTAAAAAAACTTGCAAGTCGCCTTAAAGAAGATGCAGCCACGGGAATTTACATTCTATTTGACATCAATTCAAACATCAAACACTTGCAGAACGTCTGCTTCATCAACAACAAATTCCAGCCAACCTCGTTTAACAATGGCTCGAGCGACCGATAAGTTTCTGAACAGAAGCATCACAACCACAACCACCGTCCAACTGACCCCACTGGCAACTCACAATTTCCATCCTCCCCCGCCCTAACCACTCCCAAATAACCATAAAACCCTGAAACCTAAGCGAGAACCGCGAAATTCTAGTTTTAATATAAAATTTCGCCGCCCGGCCATGTGGGCATGCAGCGGCATCAGGCGACCAGATTGCAAGGTTCCCGATCTTTTTCAATACTAAAATGACATACTTTGGGCAATTAAAACACCCAGTGATTTTATTTGGATTCAAATCTAGGTCTGGTTATTCTTAATGATTTTTTATAAATATCCGAATTAAGGTGCAACGCGAGATTCAAGTCTTCCATATTTTCTCTGATATGTAGAGTTTCTATCGATTAGACACCGCAATAGATTCCCGCTACACCTTTTATTTGGCTATATGCCAGTCAAAATAGAACGAATCCTGCCTTAACCCAACCTACTGCAACAGAATGAATTCCAACCAGAATTGTATGATATACCTTTAAAACAACATATCAAAAGTCGACTAAAATCAAAGAGTGGGAACCATATATTTTAAGGGGGAGGTTATACGGGGTCAAAATATGAAAATATCAATGCGTCGAAAAGTATGCCAACGTGTTTCATTACCTTTCCAGGATTAAAAAAAGGTATAGTTTTTGCCATATCGGCAGGTTGTAGTTCCATAGTTATGAGTCCAAAATAGGTTCAAGGGCACAATGGGGTAAATTTTTCAGATTATCCATCGTTATAAAAATGGTGGCAAATTGTTCGCTAATAGTACAGAACCCGAATATACTGGTTGCACCATCATCTATAATATTCGTTGCCTAATTGGAACGCAACATGTGACTGGGGGCTACAGGGTCCTATTGGGAGGTCACTAGTCATAGCTCTGTAATCCCTTATATAGAAAGTTCAACAAAGAATCCTCTTACATTTACTTATCTAGTTGGACATTTAACAGTTTTTACACCACCAGTCCATCGAAATCGAACAATCTATGATTTACCCCAGGATGACCTTGAACTATGTGCCTATTGTACTACAACTATAACGCGTAGATTAGGGCAAACATACTTTTTTTAAACCTTAGGAAAGTAGCCCCAATAATTGGTACATCATTTTAAAATCAATTCGAACAATTCTAAAAATGTGTTTACCCCTGTACACAACGTTTCCTTTCCTTTCCCCCTTAGTTCTACATGTTCCCACTATGTTGATTTGGTCGACTGGTTTAATTATAGTTTTGACTATTCAAGTATATTTAACACCAAATTGTTTCTGTTGCAATTTGTGTGGGGTCAAATCACATACCATTTATTAGGCTAAACTACAGATATAACTTCAAATGAAACACAAAAGTGACTTTGTGAATCATGCTTTCTATTTCAATAGAAAATATAGGCTAAATTTTTATATTTGCTCCTTCTAGGAAATTAGAAATTTCTCACAATTTTTGTACCAAAGAAACATCCTCAGCTAATCCTTTCAGATGGGGATATTTTTGAAAGAAAGTTTACACCAGTCAAAATCAGAATTTTCAAACTTTTGAGGACGCTTGTTATTGAAATCTCTCGTTGCACCGTTAATTCCCGTAATTAAGGACAATTTCGTCATCATCATCAACCCTTTTTGTCTGTCCACTGTTGGAACAACGCCTCAATGTTCCCCAGGAACAATTTGTGGAAACAAATGGTTCGGCTGCAAAACAAAGTTTCTTCTAATTACCCAATTAAATACCCTATTTGGTATCCAAGGGGATTCATAATATCCCCACCTTTATATAAGCAATAATTTTGTCAAACCATTTGAACTCTTGTTATTGAAATTGATATTCCCATCACCGATAGAAGAAAATACAATTCTTTAATGAATGGTATTAGTTGGGGTTTGTTTCAGAATCACAATGATATACAGGATAATGTATTTAATACCATTTCTGCTTCCCTTTTGGGAGCAAAAAAAGTTCCCAAACATGTCTATTCCATTCTAAGGAATTGGGCACCTGTTGAAGTTGAAAATAAATGGATTGTTTATTTTGGAAGAACCTGACTGGAAATTAATTCACAATAATAGTAATTTCAAATGTACCATTGAGACCCAATTGAGATCTTTTTATTTTAAACTTTTCCACAGGGCAATCTGCACAAACCAATTTCTAAACACGATCGGGAGGATTGATTCACCAAACTGTTGTAACGAGTTGCCAGAATCAATTTTACACTTATTCTGTGATTGTCAAAGTGTCTCCACTATGGGATGAATTGTTTTTTATCAATAGTGTTACTAAGGATTCCTTTGTGTTTTCCAAGTTTGAGAAAATGTTTGGCGTTAGAGACACCGCCGAGCATGACACTTGTATTAATTTCCTCTTTTTATGTCTTAAATTTTATATTTTATAAATAAAACACACAAAGAGAGAAAAAAATTACCGTTGTTTATTCTTATTTACTTAAAATTGTCAGCTCCTCCAATTAACATATGAATGGAACTGTTGTTTACTGTAATGTTTGGATTGATCCATTTAATTAATGGAGGTGAGGTAGTTGCTTTATTGTAAATACTCAATTGGAAAAGAACACAAAAGCACTAAACAATTGCTTATAAAGTTTGTCACTGTGCTGATATTATTGGCACTCTTGCGGCATATTTGGGGTCTTTTATTCATAGTTTTAAAGAGGTCGGGTAGGGAATTATCGGCTGGGATCAGATTATAGGCGACAATTTTTTCCATATTTTTATCAACATGATTGATTGATTTATTTATTTACACTTTTCATGGATATGGTTGTCTACCAGGACCCTTTAGGTGGGTAATTGCACAGATTCGGCACATTTTCAGCGTGGATTTGGCGCGGAAAACGCTTATTTTTTTTTTTGGTTTGCGGAAAAACATGGAATTGCCGAAAATCGTGTGCGGAAATCAGGTTTTTTTACACAGATTTTCCCGGGCCCTATTTAACCGGCAGTAGTATTGATTTTGATATCAGATGAAAGGCCGTATTTTTCTCATTTGTCTAACATTTGCTTGCGTATGTAAGTTACACTGATATATCTTTGAAACTTTTGAATTGTTTGTCACTCATTAACAGTCAAAACGTGTCAAGTTTGTTATTGAAAACAAAGACATTGAATTAAGTGTGAAATCACTCGTCAAATGTGTGTACAATGTCCCAGACAATGTTCTTAATATACAAATAGTGCATGGTTTTATGTGTATTCTGAACAAATGAAGTAAGCTTAAATGAAGTAATCCGATGTTGCCGATTTTGGAACACTTAGTTACCAGTTGTACGACACTGTTTTCCCCTGTAATTTGTTATAATTTGAAGCAGTGCATGTTCCGTTCTTTGGTATTGTCGTCAGAATGCATTACAGGTCTTGCACCAAAATAATAAGCTAGATATGACATGATGAAGCCAGTGTGTATGAATATTTCTCTGGGTGAATGGAAGCCTGAAAGGTATCTTACATTTTCACTGGAACTAAAATAAATGTAAAATGGTGCACGGAAGTCCGGTAACAGCGGTAAGTACGTAATCCTGTTTCTAAAATTGAAAAAAAAATTGGCGTAAATTGAAACCAGTGTTTGAACATTCTCAAGACTGGAAAAATATTGAAAGGCATTGTGGGAAAAATGGATTTGCCCATAGCAATTGTGTGTTCACTTTTCCGTGTCTGCGAGCACCGAAGTACCCAACAAAAATGTTCAATTTTTTCGCTAGGTTCTATAGGTTCAGAGCAAATTACGATACATTTTCAAAACAACATATTAACGGACCCTCTGATGCAAAAACCTCCATAGAACCCCTTTGTTTTCCGGAGATATTTGAGATTTAGTTCATTTACACACATTCGCTATGACGGACTGATAACGTTAATCTCTCGCGCAGTACCAATTTAGATAATATATTTCGCAGTCTGTGACACAGACTA